>JAJIZL010041892.1:0-14506 GCA_023969395.1 Amblyomma maculatum
GTGTGTGTGTGTGTGTGTGTGTGTGTGTGTGTGTGTGTGTGTGAGAGAGAGAGAGAGAGAGAGAGAGAAAGAAAGAGAGAGAGAAATGGGGGAGAGGGAGGGAGAAAGAGAACTTGTGAGTGCGTTGAGCCAGAGCTGGGTGTCTGCACCGGACTGTTCCGAGTAGTTAGGCACAAGTTAGGCAGAGGCTCACGTGTGCGCGCTGCGGAATTGGCAGCGCATACTACGCGGCACTTACGGTCTACAATGGACGGCGACAGAGACGATGTGCGCATGCGCACGCTCCTCGTCTGTCAGACCATAATTCAATATAGAAACTATACCAAATATACGGCATTGCGTACTGTTACTTGCTTCTGGTGCGCCGCCTAGGAGAGAAGGGAGTGTGCGCGCCCTTGAACTACATTTATAGAAGCACAGACAGTGGCTGCGGGGGAGACGTCGAGCGTGCACTATTTTATCTTTAGTATATTTTGCACACAGAGAACGTTTCCCGGCCTCGTATTCGCTGGAGGGAAAGCGACAGTGGAACGCGCGATGGCTCATTAAGTTCCTCGCCAGCCGCGACGCGCGTCCCTGTACACGCCACTTAATCTTCGCTGAGTGGGTATGCGTACAAAATGGCGTTGAGCGTTTTGTTTTAAGCGGATGTAACGGCGGCGGCCTAACATTTGCTGAGCGCGCTTAAGAGATGTCTCCAACAGGGGAACGGACACACGGGGACGCAATTCGGCGCATTTTTCCTAGGGTTGGCGGAACTTCGTAAGGCCCTGCCTTCACAGAATGTACAGGACGACGCGAATGCAAAACCTTTGTCGAATGAATATGAGTCGTAGGAAGACATATGCGAGTAAAATATGTAAAAGGGCATTTTAACCGGTTATTGTGCTAGTGGTGTAAAGTGTAGCATGTCTTGCAGTCATTGCTAAGATTCGTAAACCTTCAGAAAAACCTTCTGGGGGATTGTAATTGCTAACAGCGCGAAATCGTTACCCGCCATGGTATTTCCTTGAGTGGCGATACGTCTGACTCTGCACTGACTCGGCATCTGAATAGGAACATAATGCTTCTGGCTGACATTGAAACTGTCTCCGAGGTGCTAGAGGTCATTCTGTTTATTTGAACGCGTCCCTAGTGTCGGTGTTAATTCTCTACCAGCACAGAGCGTGAAGGGTGGTGCAGCGGAATCCTCAAATGCGTCAAAAAACCCCAAGCCTAAAGAATTTAATGCTGGCTTTTGAAAACTTCTCGCCATGCTGACATCCCAATGTACTGTATACAAGCAGATGGGGTGATGCCGCAATCGGTCGTTAGGGTTATGCTTCCAAAGACTTTAATCCTATACCTAATCGAATTACTCAGTGTAATTGTATATCAAAATAAAAAAAAATACGCCCAAGTTTCCGCGTGTTTGACATAATGGAGAGCGTGTTTCCGGTTCTCAGATCGAAATTCGTACCTTTTTTTTTTCTTTTTTCACGGGGGTCGCGCTGTGTACGTGTTAGCAATGGCGACCTTTGTTGCCGGAAACTACCAATTTAGTCTAGTGAAAACTCACTTCTTCTAGTGAGTGCTACGATGCATTTCGTGTGTTTTACTAGAGCATAGGAACAGCTGAACGTGCAGCCGAAGGAGCGCATCTCTCAGAACTGTATACTTTTCCGTCCGTTTCCGGTACATACTTCTCAAAGAAAAAGGAGAGAGAAAGAACTTGGCACCGTTTAAAGAATGAAAAATTTTCCCTCAGATGGAAAACCTATGTGGACACGGAACAGAGAGCTGTCCTCTGTTCGATTATATATCCATGTGCTCGAGGACGCAAGCTTGCTGCGCGGTGACTATGGAAGTAAGCGTATGCGCGCATGTGCACGTGTGACATTCGGAAACGCCCCATTAGTCACCTGAGGTCGCGTTGCGTCATCTTGACACGCCGTGCCGTGGCATAACTGAACGCGCCGGCAGCCGTGACATCACAGCATCGCGTGACTCGCCCACACATCGGTGACACCCCATCCGTGAACCCTGAGCAGCTCGACGTTCCGCCTGATCGCGATGCAACGTAGATTACGGGGTCGTAGATGCACGTTTAAACAGAGCGCGCCGGCTTGCAGCGCCTGGACACGGTATGGCAAACAGCACACACTACTAATACCGCTTGCAGATAATTTCTGTTTCTCGTGGTATTTACTTTTTAAATGCGCGAACTGAGTCTCCTAACTGTCCTGTACTTCGGCGTAGTAATTTTCTGAACAACCGCATTCGGTTGAGCGCTCCAAGCGGTTTTCCCGGTTAGTTGTTTCTCTAAATAGCAGATGAATAACATACAAAAGCCAGTGTATACGTTGTAGCCGCCGCGGCAGAAATTTTACGATTATAAGGAAACGTCTCGACATAAGGAGCACATTTTCAATGACGCTGACAGTACAAGCGTTAGAGCATAGTTCAAAATATTATTCGCCATACTCTCACCGCAGTTTATTATACAAAGTGGCTCAAGATTTTGTGTGTTCTGGTTGGAGAAAAATTTATTTGGCGCGTATGGAGCCGTTAATGCACCAGTGATCATGTCACTTTTTTAATTCTTGCATTCCACCGCAATCAGTTCGACAATGAGTATCTGTAGCAAGTATATAGTACTGCCTAGGCGGACTATCCGTTTACGAGTGCGTAGGCTTACAACTGTGAGCGCCGGTGGGAGTTACTAATAGTCAACACGGACGCTGACGTCACTGGCTTAAGCTAGGACCGTTACAGCGGCTTTGAGGCACACCGAGATTATATGGCCTTGCCGCGTGAGGTGTTATGCCACATATTCTGCCCACGTCACTGATTTGCTGTATTGTGTCGATTGTTTCCGACATATGAGTGAACAGCTTCTCTTTTCGAGTTTTCTTTCTCTTTCTGCGTATTGCTTTGAGGATATGCCCAGGCGTGAGTGCCTCCGGGATAATAATGAATTTTCTAGTCACGTCACTACTTCCCTCCTCCCTCCCCCCCCCCCCCCCTTTTTTTTTTAATTCCAGATGCTGCAGCCTTTGTATCCTCAAATATTGTGCGTTCTATTGCTTCGATGGCAATAGTGTCATTAGTTATCGGTTTCTGCGGCCATGGTCAAAAACTTACTATGTCAAAATGTGAAAGAAGCGTCAAGCATATGCGGTGGATTGCGCATTCAGCCAAACACGCAGTACCCTGGCAAACATATACTCTATGTCGACATTCCTTTGTTCCTGATGTTCTCTATATCGTATGGTTTAAAATCCTTAATAAGCTATTTATGGACTATAATAAACGCCCAAGTGGAGAAACATGAATTATTTCCGACACTTTGGTAGCATTTCAAAATGCTCGTTAGCATCGCAGAGGACACGGGATTTTTGCATTCCTAATTAAGTGCGTTAATTTGAGACAAGTGGAACAGGCTGTCATGCTGCAGCGATGTGCTCCGTAGGTTCGAGGAAAATACCGACACAGATAAGCTTGAAGATGAAAAGAGGCATACTTATATGCGTCCAAATACACCTGTCTACCGCCGCGTATACCGGTGTACTTCAATTTGTAGTTCTACAATAAGCAGTTTTAACATACTGACACCCATCCCCATCCAAATGCTTTCGCTGCGGATGGGACCTGATTCCACAAACCAGGCGCTCGGGAACAAAACGTGACGACCGTGCACCCAGTCACCGGGGCGGATGCTCAGTCTATTCAAGCGCGCCTAAAAAAAAAAAAAAAAAAAGATATTGCGGGCATGCGCAATAGTCTTCGGCCCAATGCATGTCTTTACAAGCAAATACCAGAAGCGTCGACAATGGAATATGCGAATAGTGCTTAAAGCAGGACAGGAAAGGCAGACAGAACGGGGAAAGTACGAATAGAGAGCAAGAAAAAAAAAAAAAAAAAAAAAAACATTCAATCAGGAAAAGTATCTCGCATTGTGAGCCAACAGAGGCACAGGAGAGCAACCGCAATCATTTCCGCGGAGGCATTGCCAGCGCACCCGAGCTACGCTCACAGCGCCACGGGACCGCTGGCGCGCTCGCACAAAAGGACGTCAGCTTAGATTACGCTCGCCACCGTGCAGAGACGTACGTCCAGCTGGGACGTTGCTTCGCTAATCACATCGCCCATCGCTGCCATTTGCTCATCCCGGGGACTCCATTCAGATGCTAGGCGATGCCGGCACCGCCCAACGCAATTCAACCCCCCTTCCTTATTTTCTTCTTTTGTTCATCTGTTGCGCGAGTAGCGGGGCGCGGTTCGTGAGCCCTGCAGTCAATTCCGCTGAAGCGCGCGAAGAGAACAAGCGAGCGACGCATCCAACTTACGCCATGGCGTGCCCTTATTTCATCCGAATCAGCCGAGCACACCAGTGGCGACGGTGGCACGCGACGCGAATGTCAAAGGAGACAGCTTCCATTTACTTTCTCTCATGCCGAAAGCACGCGTTCGGGCAGACGCACAGTTTGCCTTTCCGCCGTCGCATCATGCCGACCTGCTGCCGCACCTCGAGCCCCTTTGGGCCGTGGCGACTTCGTTTGTTTCGCGTCATACCACGTCCCGGCCTGCGCACATCTTTTTTATTGTTTGTTTTGTTGTTTACAAAGCGCCGCTCGTTATCCGGGCAGCTTCTGCATGCGCAGGAGCCTCCCTTTTTCTTATTGTTGAGCGAGCCCGTATGGCTCTGCGGCTAAGCCTAATCAGTGAGCTGGGCGAACGGGTGGGCAAGAGAACGACTAACCCTAATTAGGGTAATCGTTTCATAACGGCAATAAGCGGCCCCGCCGCTTTCTTCTGTCCCCGACGACGGGCAGTGCGCGCATATGAAGGAAGAAGGGTGTTCCTATTCAGGCGACGACGCCGGAGGGAAGAAGAGCGTCCATGCTCTATCGTGGTGCGTCCTCTGTACGGCCCGTGTGTTGCGTGCAACTACGTATAGAGAGGGGCCATGCGAGAAAACGCCGCGAAACGACGAGTGACGCACCCGAATATAGAAACCACTTTCCTGATCCGGGCTCTAGTTTATCTTTTTTTTTTTTCCTTTGCGGAAACGCCCGTTCGGCTGACAGAGAGAAATATAAAGCAGGTAAAACGTATATATATATACATTGCCGAGTTCGGGAGGGACGCGACCCAAGTTTATTGGCGCGCAAGCATATCGCTGCGTCAATGTTCTTTTTTTTTTCTTTTTTTTTTTTTACTTTTTCCTCCTCATCGCTGTCGAGGCAGTAATTACGACGCGTGGGCGACATTCGTTCTGATCTGTTTTGTGAGGAGTTGGCGCTACCGGCAAAATATTCGTACTCGTAGGCTGTTTTGCCTCCCTCCTGACTGGCCTGTTGCCATGCGGCTATTCCTTTGAAGTTCTGCGAAACAGGCGTCTTCTAAGGTCTTTATTTTTCGGAGGAAGCGGCTGGACGCTTCGGGCTATTGTAAACCCGCTCGTGCTTATCGCGAGCTGCACGTACAGAGTTTGTGGCTCGCGTTAAGACTTCAGCGTGCCCAATTAAGGTATGGATCATTAACGCTTGCAGCTGTTTGTGTGATGGTGCATATACGTTCGCATGGATAGCGCCTTCATCACCTCTGTTCATTCTCCCTCATCTCTACTACCTTGCGCCCCTCTCCTTCGCATACTCCGGTGTCTCTTTCGACACCGAACTCATATATCGGATTATGAGTATCCAGCAGCCGTCGGCCATCACAACAGCGCCCACGCTGTCAGCAGATCTGCCGGAACGTGCAGCTTCACTTTCGCTAGAAACGAGAGCTGCATGTTAGAGCTGGGGAGGTGGGAGGGCGAAGAGTGACTATAGGCCCCTTCCTAACGGCTGCATTGTGGGTAGACTCGCTAGAACGGTTCTACGGAAGCTGTCTCGCTCCTTCCGCGCCGTCCGAGAGGAAATTGACTCAGAGCCCGAACTTCAGCGAAGTCCCGTGGTCGAGCACATGCGACCTTGGTCAGACCGTTCCGAGTTTGAGGCGATGGAAGAAGATTGGCTGCCCAGGGAAGCTTCATCACGAACCATCCTCACTCCAAGATTGACGAGCGGAAATAATTTAGTAGGTAAGCAGCGTCACGCGACACTATAGCGTTACAGCTCCCTAGCAAAAAAACCCTATGAGTCACAATAACCTCATTCAGATTTCTCATACTAAACTCTTACTAAACTCTTATAATTCTCATATAATCTCATACAAATATCATCCAGCGTATGAGAAATATATGATATTGTATGAGATTTGTATGAGTTCAGTATGAGTTTTTATGAGAAATCTGTATGAGGTTATTACTCATACGGTTTTTTCGCTCGGGAAAGCTTAGGAAAAAGGTACAGTGAGAACCAGTGCTAAGAAAGGAAAAAAGGAGTGAACGTTTCATTCACCCTTGCTCTTCGGACAGGTGACGCGACCACTGAGGTCGACCAGCGACTTTCGCAGAAGGTTTGGTTGGTTTGGTTTGTGGGGTTTAACGTTCCAAAGCAACTCAGGCTATGAGAGACGCCGTAGCGGAGGACTCCGGAAATTTCGACCACCTGGGGTTCTTTAACGTGCACTGACAACGCACAGCACACGGGCGCCTTGCTTTTCGCCTCCATCGAAAAGCTGCCGCCGAGGCCGGGATTCGATCCCGCGTCCTTGGGAACAGTAGTCGAGCGCCGTAACCACTGCGCCACCCCGGCGGGGTTCGCAGAAGGTCTCATTGGTAGAAAAGCAAAAGTCGCAGGCCAGTCGCATGTGGTTCAATTTGTCGCCAACGCCTAACCGCCTCGTCACAGCCTCGAACCCCGAACCACCCGAACCAGGTCGGGTGAGCTCGAGCCTGAGGTTTCGCTGAAGTTTGGGCCTTGAGCCAATTTCCGCTCGGACGGTGTGGAACGAGAGAGACAACTTCCGTAGAACCGTCCAAGCGAAGCTATAGCTCCAATGCAGCCGTTAGGAAAGGACCTGTATAGCATAGCTGCAGTAAATGAAAGATAGTTCCACAACAGGCTTCTCGTTGCTGGTGAACCGTCAACATCGACAAATATAGCTCCGAACGAGACTAATTCCGGAGATCTACCCGCGGAACGCCCTTGCAAGTGTGAAAATAGGTAGAGCTTTCTGTTCGCAAACGATAATTGGTAGTAAGCCCTTCGCGACTTGAAAGTGTGAATGTGCCTTAAGACTTTCGTTATGGTTAGTAGGTTCCCATTTGTACTGAGGCATTTAAAAAGAGGAAGGAACAAAAACTCGAATGATCTACATAACGCCAATTAAGTGCAGATATGCTTCCAGAATGGGGTTGGTCCTGAAGCGATAGGAAAAAAAAGAAGCATAACGTGACTATCGTTGCAAAAAAGCGGCAAAGAAATTTCTGCCCACACTATCGTTCCTTCGCGGAGTTACTAACATCACTACAGGCACATTTATTACATCGCGCAAGCATAGTTCACTGAGTCGTCCCTATTAAGCCTGTAAATGGACAGTTTATCTTCGAAACATTCCCAATCCTCCTCCCCAGCAGGAAACGCACTTGAAGGCAGGTCAAGACTGTTACCTTATTATTTCTTACCGCTCCCATATTTTCGCTGTTGTCTAACATACGCAACTTCAAGCCAGGATTGTTATAACGGGTAAACACTGTAAGAAAAAAAAAAGCAACCCATATCATAATTTCTTAATTCTGCACTTTCTCCGAATGTACCCAAACAAAGGCATTGCAATCTCTTCAGTTTTAGTATCAATAGCAGGGCGCTTATAATTCTGGTAGTAAGTTAGAATCAATCTAGCATTCATTTTGGCTGTGTGTTTTCTTTTTTTTTTTCTTTTTTTTTTTTTTGCGCCGGAAGACGAATTTGCTACATGAGGAAAAAAAAAAAAAAGAAGACTGAGCTTGTTCTTGTTTTCTTTTTCTCAGGCCGCTGCATTTAATATCGGTACCTCGAGCTTGGAAAGGACTGCGTGGCGAAAAAGGAAGCCAATGGACATGTCGCTATAGTCTCCACCTGCACTCGAACCGCAGGGCAGGCTCTCTCGGTGTCGATGCCACTTACTTGTGAGCAAGGCAGCGGTGGAGATACCTTAATTCGACATAATTTTCTTTTCAACCTTTTAGACTTCTTATCTTTTAGGCCCTTTTTTCGAGGACTTTGTAAAGGGAACGCCGCATGTTGTTAATCAGTGAAACTCAATTTGACGCCAGTGTTTCTTCAGAAAAAACCATGTTTGTGCCAAATCTGCGTGCTGTCACCTCTAAAAAAGTGTAGGATGATAAGAGTTTGCTACAAGTTAACCTGCGCTGCCCAGGCCGCGGTGTTTAACTACTCCACCAACCGCTTCAAAACTGTCGCAGACAACCTCTCGGGCAGCGACATACGCGAGGTCACATTCTGAGGGACATTAGAGGAGCTCGACTGGCTGAGTATACACGTCCTCGCCGTGTCGCTCCTCACGTGACTACGTTAGCCGAGCCACGCCCGTGTCCTTGATATAGGGCAGAAGATCACGTGTACAAGGATAGGCAGCTGGGTCGTGAAAAAGCACCAAGGGTGCCACCCACTCAAAAAAAGAGAAAATACCAAGTCATTTTGGTATACGTTTGGGGTACGTCGCTATGATCGGAACAACAAACATCGCCGCAGTTTGTACATAGCCGCTGTCTGCATAAGCAAAACTTTCCAGGCGCTTGCGATAAATTTATGAACGTGACTAACCGGGACAGTCCTCTGCGCGTGGCAAGCCAAACAATAGGGAAGAACATTCTCACTGCCACACAATTGAGCATTTTCCTTATCCTGTCAGACGCATCAAACTAAGACCTCTTGGTAGGGGATAAGAATATGCTCGGCATATGACAGCGGCTTTTTATCGTTTCTCTTCCTGTGAATTCGGACACGACGGCTAACATGCGGCCAGTTAAGGTGACGCTCTCGATGACGCAACAGAATAATGAGGGCTTCAAGTAGGCGCATCAGCATCAAAGTCGTCCAAGCATGCGGAGAGACACGAATGACATTCCTCAGAGTCGAACTGCCAAACATGCCAAAGCACTCCTGTCCATTTGACGTATAAGGTTACATCCCCATTTTTTTTCTCTCTCTCTCCCTCTTTGTTCTGGAGATTTCCTTTCGCAGTCGATCTGACACTGGGCAAACTACTGTATGAGCGTCAAGCCTGCTTATGTTGATGTCTAAGGACGCTTGGAAAACGCGCGTATACATACGCACGTATGGCTGCTTCCTGACGACCAGTGGCGGTCGCGATTTGGCAAGTAAAACGCACAGTGCATTAAGAAGACTGGTCAACACTTGAGAGGATTAGTGTTCTAGACAGGTTTCGAGAAGCAAAAGATGGACGCGAAAACTCGACGAATAAGGAAACGCAATTTAGACGGTGTGGAAGCGCAGACTTCTTATGTACGCCACAAATTCGCTTATGCGTAGCCTCCTTGCGCATTATATAAAAAGCATTTTACTTCAAGAATCTCAAAGGAACCTGAAGAATCATTCACGACATCTTCTTGTACGAGAAGAAAGTGTGCACGGAACAATGTCGCTGTTTTTGTTTTTAAAGACGGTATTCCTCGATCCATAGGCAACGCCAGCTTTCAAAATCACACAACCTGACTGGTCTAACATCAACGTCACCATCTAACTCACCTATAGCGTCAACGTCATGTAGATAACTTTTTACGCCTTCCTGAATCGTTCAGGAACGCCCTGCGCTGAATGCGCTGCAGTATATCGAGCATGTAGTTCTATACAATGTAGTATGTTTCTGTCGCTCACACAGCGCTTCCACTGAACTGAAATCAAATAAGAAATAATGCGCCGTTATTATTTTATTTTCTGTTTAAATAGAATGCGACTGCTGTCCACTATATAAACGTTTTAAGAAATGTAAATTCATAGACAAAAGCCAATGCGCGTCAAGCCTGAACTTTATCACTCTGTGTCACAGCCGTGCTGAACCCAAATGTTGGCGCTGACGCAGTCTATATTCTCTCTGGGGGACATTTTATCAGACGCTCATTTGCGCGTTATCTCCGGAGCCGAGCTTCATATAAATTATCTTGGTTTGGCCTGATTCTGTGAATTTGTGGAGTTTTTAGTGCATCACCGAAACGCGCAAGTCACATGCTTCCCAAAATAGGCGGATGAGCGAGTAGGTCCGCCATAACTCTTCGTGCAGCGCGTATACAAGTGACAATGCACGCGCTACGTTTAAGTCACCCGGAAGTAGGAGTTACGCATGCCCTGTCACTTGTGTAGCCTCTGTTCTCTTTAAGCTCAGCTACGCCAGGAACAGAGGAAAGAAGCCCATTAAGCTATGCGACTCACTCGCTTACATGAGTCGCTTCTACTCCTAGCCAGCGCATGTAGTATACATGTTGGTGTCCGGAGAAGGGCAAACTAATTTAAAATCCACACCCTCTACCTGGTGGACTCCTCACATATATTTACGCCATAAAATAACAGGAAGACGGAACTGCACTACCAGTGGTAAGAACAGGAGTACCACACTGGGACGAATTTGCGTGAAATTCGTGAATGGTACTGTTAAAGCGGTCCTTCATTTGAAGAAAACATTTCTTGCACCTTTTTTTCCCCGAAAATGTGGGTCATCATTACTTCTCTGTGCATGATTTCTCCCTTTTCTGACACGATCTACGTTTACCAAATGACTAAGCATTAACAATATTCAAGGACTAGAGTATTAATAATTCGGACAGTCCTCACTGTTGGACTGCAGAGAAAGAAATAAGATTCCCAATAAGCACGCTTAGATCCAGCGAACAACAGTATTTTAAATTTATAGCAAATTAATCCGAACTGATCGTGGTTAAAGACAACAGTGAAGAGGCAAGGATGCGAGCATTATCGCCCTCACTTTATTCGAAAATATTAGTTCTTGCTTCACGCAGACTCGGTCATAATAGTTTCGAATAATTCGTTTTCGTAAACTGCCAATAATTCTCCCTTTGTATTCTTGCGGAATGCATCTTTTCTCATAATTTGCTTCAATGTATAGCTCAAACTGTGTAACATGGATATAAGAATAAGAACCTCTCTTTTTCCATTTACATTGGCCGCTCAGTGCTGACAGTTGTCGCATCTCTCGGTCTCTTAGTTTGCCGTGATATGTTCAGTGCGACCTAGCGTTGTATGTAGGTTGAGTGCGCGTACTTCTGAAAACAAGGCAAAATGGAGTGCGCAAGATTGAATTTAGTCTATGGATAAATGAAGCACGTTTCCTGCACGTGCACGCATCTGTAGTCGTCATCAAAGTGCAAATGCATAACGCTGTAATGTAAATGTTAGCGGTCTGGTACCTCTCCATTCTAAAGCGCGCACTTACGACTCATAAGCTTTTATTTTTCATAGCTATTTTAGTCACTTTGCAGGCACTAAGAAAACATTTACATATGAAGGTTTATCATGAGAATGTGCAAACATTGGAAGCTGAAAACATCGTTCCTAAAAGAACGACTGAGTAAGCACAGAATAATAAATTGCAACAAAAAAATCGGCATTTTATACTACTGTCCCACACATGAAATTCCATCAACGTTTCCAATCGAGTCTTTTATACAATATTTTGTGTGCTGTGCGATGTCAGTGCACGTTAAAAAACCCCCAGGTAGTCAAAATTTCCAGTCCTTCCCCTATGGCGTCTCTTATAGCCTGAGTCGCTTTGGGACGTTAAACCTTACAAACCAACAAACCATCAGGATATATTAAGGTCTCTTGCAGCAACCATAGTTTCCATCTCTCTCGACGCTCTCGCAATTGCCGCTTCTAGGAAGCGCACCGGAAGTTGCTACAAAGCCGCTGCATTCTGCCGAACTGTTGCCAAACGTCTGGCACGGATGGATGTCTGCATAGACTTTCTCTCGAGCAACCTAGCTCCTAAAGCACTTGAGATAAGGAATAAAGCAAGATAGGCCACTTTAACTAGTGGTGTTAAGTTTAGAGTGACGTATCAGCCTTATAAAAAATATTTCAAGCAGCAAATAAGACACTCCAGGAAAATACAGTGTTACACGAAATGCACTGCACTAAAATAAAACACCTAAATTGGTATGTACCTTAAGCAGAAACTAAGTTTTCATTTCACTGAACTCGTTTCTTATTTCTCGAATCGGTCACTAAATGTTCGAAAATTTTTGCGAGCTTTCTTTTGAATAAAATCTTCCTATATCAAGCCTCTCCTAATGATGTGTTGAACTAAACGCCGGGAAAGAAAGAAATGAAGGCGTTCGAATGTCCAGACGCCTCTCTTATAAAATCAGAAGTATAGATTCTACTGTGCTTACAAGGCACAGCTGGTGGGCATACTGAAGAAACACCGCACTCTGTTATTTTCTCAGTAAGGAGTAGCTTTGAAACAGTATCGTTTGCTTGCGCATTAAATACATCAATGCTCAGTGCTCCAGTAATCGGCGCTAGAAGAACTTGAGGCACCTTCGTGAGTGTCTCAAAAGATAGAGGGCGTTGGTACAAAAAGACCCCAATAGTGAAATCACAACAGAAACCAAACATGTTCAGACAATGCGATTTCTTGACTTGATGTAATATTAGGATGTTACTGCCTTAAGCATTAGTGAATAATGAAGTACGAGAATCGCGAACACTACTTCAACGTTGGCGCAACAATGCGTTTGTATGAGAAAAGCTGCGGCATTTTTTTTTTCTTACTTAGGTGCACGCGCCAATATTGTGAATACGAGCCTGCAGTCAGGCATGTGAAAATTCATTTTGGAATATCTTTTTCATCATATTTATGATTAAAAAGAATATATTTATGTACACCATGCTTGGAAAATGGGAGTCTATGATTCAAGCATTTTTGTCCGACGTGCTCATTGTCAAGCCCCACTATTTAGAGCTATTTAGTGCCTACAGAACGTTTCAATTTGCTCAAATTTCTTTTTAGAGCGCAGCTCTCTGGCACCCGTTCTCCTTCATAACCAGCTCCGCAGGTCTCTCTCCGTGGCGGCGACCGCGCGTGTTCTCCGATTGCTGCGCGCGCTCCTGCCACCACCGTTCGCCGTTGCGTGTACCCCCCCCCCCTCCCCCCTCTCATTTTTCCCTGCGTGGCGGCGACGATGTTCTCTAAGTTCTCCGGTTGTCGAAGCACCGGCTCGCTATCAGCGGATCACGGTGCGTGCATCCCAAGCCGGAAAGCAAAGCCACGTTGTCTGGACTTGGCCGCTATCTCTTGGCCGTGCAACGTTCCTATGGGCCCACACACTGCCTCCCGCAACCTCCCGATAACTTAATTACTCTCTTCAATTCTCCTACCATAAATCTTCCTTCATGACAGTCAAGAACTGTCTGTCATGTGTAGATTCATGACAAAAATAGCGCACACCAAGGAGGTTTGGTTTGTGGGGTTCAACGTCGCAAAGCGACTCAGGCTATGAGAGACGCCGTCGTGGAGGACTGCAGAAATGTTTACCACCTGGAGTTCTTTAACGTACACTGACATCGTACAGCACATGGGCGCCTTACTTTTCGCCTCCATTGATAGACGGCCGCCGCGGCCAGGATTTGATCCCGCATCCTTGGGAATAGTAATCAAGTGCCCTAACCACTGCGCCACCACGACGGGGCAGAAAAAGAAGGGGCTGGTGTCAGCGCTGTTGATGTCTCCCTTCTTGGCTTTTTGTGTTCCGTCCAAGTATGGCTGTTTTTCATCGTGAATCTACACCAACCTGTCCAAACGTCTTCATGCTCTGCTGCAGAAGATTAACTATCATGAAATGCAGTTCCCAGAATGCATCTCGAGCGGCGTTAACCATAATCGCATAAAACCGCTCAACAGAAGGAAACGCGCACCTTGGGCTTTGAGGTTTTCCGAAGATATTTGAAATTTTTGTAGAAACACCTAATATAATGGTGTACTTTGCAATAGTTCACCCCCTTATTTCCGATAGTTCACCTGAGCTCCTATATTACTTCAGTTGGAGGTTAAAACATTCATAATTTTCAAATACAGTAAATTGGCACAGATACGAAAAAAGGTGTCCCACAGTGAAAGCACTGCATAGTGACCACTGAGCCCTCACAGCTCTGCATTAGCGTGCAATTATGAAAAACTAATATCTGTGCAAAGCACGATAAGAACAATGGAGTTGAAAATTAACATAATACTGGCATACAATACAAATGCTGCTGTACACGAGGAATTCAGGTGACGTCACGGACGCCATTTTGCGGCCTATGACACGGCTTCAGCCCTGCAAGCAGTAACAAATAATGATAAACCGGATTAGAAATGTTTGCAGCCTTTCGCCATGCTTCAAGCACCACAAAATGGCCGTCACTGTGATGTAGGCGCGATATGAGTAGTAGCTGAGATTTTCATGGTTTTACGTATATATATATATATATATATATATATATATATATATATTGACGTTCACGCGTCCCTTACATGTTTCCGGTCGATTCAATGCGTCAGGCACTCATGAGCGGACTGTCTATTCTGCGCAATAACACAAAGAAACATCCAAACAACG
>JAJIZL010041898.1:0-13106 GCA_023969395.1 Amblyomma maculatum
TCGACAAAAGAAACTTGAGCTGCAGGCCCTCGTCCAAAGTAAAATAAGGCTAGTCCACCGATCGCTGCATGGCTGACATACACGATGCCTTTAGAGGCGGAGCAAGAAAATTCTGGAACCATATAAGCTGGCTAGGGAAGAAGAATCAAAGAAAGCAGGATCGGATTCAAGATAACGAGGGAAATTGTTTAAAGGGAGACAACGCAGTTATAGCCGAGTCATTTAAGAGCGACGATAGGGTAATCTCCGCAAATCAGGAAGCAACACAAGATAGCAGAATACAAAGCAGCTTATAACTGACCAATCTAAACTTGAAAAGGGCAGAAAAAAATATTCCTAAAAACACATCTACAGGAATAGATGGAATTCCGATCAAGTTGATTAATGAACTTGGTCCAAAAAGTAAGGAAACGTTGTTAAAAGCTCTGGAAACAGTCATAACGAACAAGCAAATTCCGGACAGCTGGCGGCAGAGTAAAATGGATTTGATTTATAAAGGGAAAGGAGAACCGAGGAGAACGTCCCGAATCAGGACGAATTTTTCTTTAACTACGAAGAATCTGAGAAAGCTGTTTAGCTTTCCTTTGTAGCCGTATGGCTGCGCTTGGGTGGATGCAATGAGTAAATACTCCCTTATTAGGGAAAGGAGAAAAGGTGCACATAAAACCCTACAGGCCGATTACCATAACATCTGTTATGTACAGGATGGCCATGCAGGCGGTGAAATTAAAGGTGCAAGCATGGGTTAAGTAACAAGATACTCGGAGAACTTCAGAACGGCTTTAGAAATGGTAGGCGCTTAGATGATAGCCTGTTCGTGCTTACCCAATGCATCGAAATATCTAAAGTGGAAAATAGGCCTTTGTATTTGGCCTTCCTGGACATAAACGGGGCGTACGACAACGTAAGCAGGGAACTCCTGTGGAACATATTAAACGAAGAAGGTATCGGTTATGAGATAATAGAGTTCTTACAGGAAATATACAGGGATAACAAAGTAGAAATTACGTGGGAAGGGATAAGAAGTACGGAAGATGTCAAAGTATGCAAAGAATTAAGACAAGGTTGTCCTCTATCAATGCTGCTGTTCATGCTTTATATGATAAACCTGGAACTAAGGATACAAGACAGTAACCTAGGTTTTAACCTGTCATACATATTAGCTGGAAAGGCGGTAGAGCAGTGCCTTCCCGGTTTGATGTATGCAGACAATATTGTGCTGCTAGCTGAGAGTCTGGAAGAACTGCAAACTCTATAGTTAAGTATTGCGGAGACGAAGGGGACGCTCTAGGCATCAGTTTTAGCGCAGTTAAGTCGGGTCTGGTGATTTTCAACGGCTCAACTGATCAGGGTCTTAAAATACAAGGCCATAAAATACCCAGAGTAGCAGAACATAAATATCTGGGGGTATGGGTAAACGAAGGATTGGCATACATTGGAAAGCATGAACAATCACTTAAGGCCAAAGGGCGAAGGAATGCCGGGATAATGAAGCATAGCATCATGGGGATACAACAGGTATTTGGAAAGGAATTATGGTACCCGGACTTACTTTCGGAAATGCGGTTTTGTGCCTAAAATCAGAGGCACAGTCGACATTAGAAACAAATCAGAGATCCGTTGGACGATTAGCACTAGGTGCCCACGGCAAAACTACAAATGAGGCGGTACAGGGAGATATGGGCTGGGCATCTTTCGAAGTACGGGAAGCTCAGAGTAAAATATTATATGAGGAACGCCTGAGGAAATTGGACAGTAACAGATCGGCAGCTAAAGTATTTAAATACCTGTACTTAAAAAGCTTAGACTCACAATGGAGGAAAAGAACTAGGAAACTAACTAGTAAGTATGCTAGTATAAAGGACAGAGAAATAAAGAGCATTAAGCAACAGGTGAAAAACACAGAAGGTAAAAATTGGATAAATTCGATGGAAAAGAAACAGAGTGTGGAATTATACCGAAAGTGGAAAATGCAGATCAGGAAGGAAGATTTCTTTGATAACTCAAGAGGCAGTGCCCTACTTTTTGAAGCTAGATCAGGGTGCCGTAGAACACGCAGCTACAAAAAGAAATTTAACAATGGAGATGGCGCATGTGCTGTATGTGGTAGCTCTAGTGAAACAATTTACCATATTATACTCGAATGTAATGGTATCCATCCGGAAGTTGATGTAAGCGCAGTCACTGTTCCTGAAGCTCTGGGGTTTAGAGATACCAGTGGCCGGGTGAATAAACCGGCGGTGGAAACTAGAAAAAAACGACTGGAAGATTGGTGGCTTAAAAGCAGAGAAGTGACATAATGGTAGTACTGTAGAAACAAAAATTTAATAAATAGAATGATGGTTTAGTTAACCAATCTAAATCAATAATTAAGATATAGGCAGAAAAATGAGCATGATAGCTACTGCTGCTACCCCGTTTTAAAGGGGACGCTCCTATATTCCATCCATCCATCCAACGGTATATATAGCTTTAATCTTGGGGGTGTGCTTGGTTCGACCTTGATCTGATTTCAAAATCATTTAGTGGGAGGCAGACAAAACATTGTTGTACATGTAGAAACGGAGGTTTCACTCTAAAATGAAATACATGTGGAATTCTGTGTATACATACCTGAAAAGCGCAGCAGGAAAAATTATTTTCTTTTAACTTTCTTTTGGCGCGTGACAGCTTTAGTTGGTTAAATGCCAATGCAAATAGTCATTTTTTTTCCCCATCCTGCTCTAATCGTGGGTCACTCATTATAAACATTTTACTGAGGTCTGTACGTCCATTGAAGCCCGTCATATCTGAGACAGAAACAATAGACGGACTACTATGTGAATTTTCAGCTTTTATTATGTACTAGAACAGGAAAGAAAACTTAGTATTAAAAAAAGTGGAACCCGTTTGAACCACTTCGCGCAAGGACGAACCGGTTCGAAACGGAACGGAATGTGTTTTCAGAGCCGAAACCGAACCCGAAACGCGCGAACCCGTTCCCGAACCGAACACAAAGAAAACCCGGTTCGAAGCCCTGCAACAAGTTAGCGAGATCTGCAAATAAGCTCCTTATTCTGTAAATATTGTAGTCCAGGTTGATCAGGAGAAGCGATATTTCAGAAAAGGGTAAGAAGAAAAGAACCTGCTGTTTAGCTAGTTAATTAGCAGATTTTGTTTTGTTTATTCCAACCAACCAACTAGCTCTGCCGCCTCTCGGTTCAACACAACCGGGCGAGTCTGAGTGAACAAGACACTGTTCTGATCGTACTGCTGGCAAAGTTGTAAATTACTATTCATGGCGTTAGAATACCTGCCAGATGTATAGGCAGGCTCTGCTGTTATTGCTTGTCTCAAGCTGATGTATTCCCTTATATTACCACTTCCTGATCAGCAGGCAAATGTAAGAACATTGAAGTGCTAGTTATGAATCAGTTAAAAAGTGGTAAACTACTGTTTCGTTCCTATACAAGTCCATAAAACTTAGTTTCTTTGCACGCTAATTATTCCTTCTTCCTCTTTCGGACACCCTAAGGGCATTACATAGAAGTGGGGGGGATATATAAAAGAAAACAAATATTATATGCAAGAGCACAAAAATCAGCGAATGCGAACGAGCGGCTAAAGGACGTGACAAGGCTTCATTCGTGCGACGTGTACCACTTCGGATGTTGACCGTCAGAGGAACGAACAGTTCCCTGGGGAAGAACTTCATAGTTCACTTCGCTGAATTGGCGGACCATTTCATAGGGGCCAAAGTATCTACGAAGCAGCTTTTCAGGCCGCCCTCTCATACGGATTGGGCTCCACACCTAAACTTGTTCTTCGGGCTCGTAACACATTTCTGTGGCGTAGACTATACCGGTGAGCGTCCTTTTCTTGCTGGCGCCTGATACGCTGTCGAGCAAGTTGGCGGGCGGCCTCGGCATGAAGATCGAATTCATCAGCACCCATGACTGTGGGGTTAACACTATGGGGAAGCAGCATTGCGTTCAGAAAAGTCATGGCTTCGCGGCCGTGGACTAAACGGAAATGAGTGAAGTGCGTAGTTTCTTGCGACGCGATAGTGACATAGGGAAGTATTGCATCCCAGTTCCGATGGTCCTCATCGACATACACTGAAATCATATCGGCGATTGTTTTAAGCCGTTAGGTGAGAGTCATTTTTTAATATTTAATATTTGCATAAATGACCTCGTCGATTCACTGAATCCAACGGCATCAATTAAGCTGTTCGCTGATGACTGTGTCATTTTTAAAACCATAAATTCTCTTTCTGATCAACTTGAGCTAAATGATGATCTAAAATTGCTAGCAGAATGGTGTGACAAATGGGACATGATAATTAATTTTGACAAAACTGTTCACATGTGCCTTACCAATAAAAGAAACAAGCTGGAATTTCTTTACAGCATGGATGACAAGATAATTAAACAAGTTGAGGAATATAAGTATTTAGGGGTTACAATTACATCCAGGCTTAAATGGACAGCGCACATTGATAACGTGTGCTCTTCAGCTCGTAAAAAACTAGGTTTATTAAAACATAAATTAGGCAGATCAACAGCTGCACTGAGAAACAAGGCGTACAAAGCCACGGTGAGACCCTCTTTGGAGTACGCGAGCATTGTGTGGGACCCTCACACAAAGGTAGAGATAGAAAAACTAGAAAAACTTCAAAGGTTGGCCGTTCGTTTTATTTATAACCGCTATAAACGCCGAGACTCTCCATCTGCTATGTTAAATGACGCAAACCTGGAGTGCTTGGATGAACGCAGAAAAAATTTGCGAATTAAATTCCTTAATCGCTTATATTTTTCGAAACTAGGTATTGATCCACAAGAATACATAACTAAACACTCGTCAAGGAAGTCTCGTCATAAGCACAAGCACTACATAGAACCTATTTTTGCTCGCACAGATGTGTATAAATTCTCCTTTTTTCCTCACACGATCTCGGATTGGAATGCACTGCCGCATGATTCACCACTACTTGTTTCCGACGAGTGACTGCATCATTAATTGACACTGTCTGTAATTCGATGTGTTGTTGACTTTGTGCAGCGTTTCTTTCAACTAGGGTAGTCTTTTGATGCATGATTTCACCCCATTTAGTTTTGTATAAGTATTCATTGTTCGTTCTTTTTTTTGTGCGTGTTCTGTCAATACCAATGCTGTCCAGGGTCAGTTTTTTGTACTTTCTTTTATACCGTGCCTCTCCTGCTTGGACTATGTTTGGTCCGCAGTATGTGATAAATAAAAATAAAAATAAAATAAATAAATTTGCGGGTGACAAGCGGTGGTTTTAGGGCTACTTGTGCCACTGAGTCGCGTAACTTCCTGCGTAAGCGCCGAGGTGAAAGCCGTTCCCCTGTCAGTTGTAACGACTGCGGGTGCACCGCGACGAAGTACTATGCTCTGTATGAAAAAGGTCGCAATTTCAGCAGCAGTTCCACGGGGAAGAGTTTTCGTCTCACAGTACCGACTGAGATGGCGACCACAATTTGCCGAGCGAGGGCTCCAGAAACGAGCCGATTAAATCTATGCCGACTTGATGGAACGGGACTTGTGGCGGATCAATAAATTAAATTGAGTTGCATAACGGGAATTTTAAATCGCAACCGCTATATATATGCTCTCCCGAAAAGAGTTAAACTCATGGCGTACAATGATCTTTTTGTCGCCTACCTAAACTATACTCTCATTTAGTTTGGGGAGCTGCAACAAAAGCAAACCTATACTGCAGTTACAAAGGCTACAGGAAAAGATATTACGAATTATTACAGGTGTGGAATACATAGCACCAACTTCTCATATTTTTAATCACTTAATGTGCTAAACGTAAACAGCTTATGCGAGTATAAGTTATGGCGGCAGTACAGTTTCAGTATTCAACGAAAAAGTTCGACTTTGAAAGAAATTGCAGAACTATATGCCCTAACAATCCAATTTACAGAACTCGAATCCACGATGGAATGTTCCGAAATGCCGCACAGCCTATGGACAACAAATGCTCTGTAACACACTTCCGCCATTATTGAACACTGTAGAAAAGGATGGCATTGATATATTCAATATGTCCCTATCATCAATATATTGTCGGATGCATATTGTGTTGTTTTTTCCAGATTGTATTGTCTGATGTGCATTATGTTGCCTTTTTTATTTTTCTTCTTTTTATATTTTTTTAATCGCTTGTAACCGTTGTGTGCCCATTTTCGTTTCACCCTGCTGCTGTACACGCATTAAGGGGACCGAGGACTTCTCAAGCCGCAGTCACGGCTTTTCCCTCGGCCTCCTTCCACTTCTGTCTGGTGAATAAAATATTCATGAATTATTTATTGGTATGTTTGTAGTAGTCCGGTCGGCTAGTCGGCGCCGTCTTGCGACGTTGCAGCTCCCGGCAAGTTTTGGCGTAGCGCTTGAAAACTGCAGTGCGTAGGCCAATAGTACTTTCGGCGTAATACGGGCCAACGATCCGGAAAAACCCAAGTGACCAGAAGAAGGGTCGTCGTGGGACGCCTGCAGGATTTCGTCGCGAAAAGACTTAGGTACGACGAGGAGGTAAACAGCTTCCGTCGGGCCGTAGTTCTTTTTGTAGAGGATGCCGTCGCATAAACATAACGATGACAATCCGCGCGAGAAGATTCAGGGCGGAGTCTTATTATTTCCTTCCAGATACTCAATGAAAGGCCGCAGTTTAAGTTCGTCTCTTTGTTGTCGAACCAAAGTGTCCTTGAAGATAGCAAAAAGGAAAAGAGAATCGTCTTCGAATTAAGTGCTGTTATGCTGAAGAGGCGCGCGGGACAAACAGTCTGCCTCACTGTGCTTCTTGCTTGATTTATAGACGATGGTCACATCAAATTCTGGAAGTCGAAATCTCCAGCGTGCTAGCCGCCCTGAGGGATATTTGAGGCTCGCCGCCAACATAGCGAGTGGTGACCACTCACTACTCGGAAAGGCCGTCTATACAAGTAAGGGCGAAATTTTGTCACTGCACAACAGCTAGACACTCCTTTTCAGCAGTGGAGTAGTTCACATCAGACCGGGATACGGTGCGGCTTGCGTATATGCGAATACACGTTCAACACTATCCTAAAATTGTACAAGGACCGCTCCAAGGCCGGTGTTACTTGCGTCTGTGTGCAGTTTTGTGTCGGCTTACTCGTCGAAGTGACCAAGTACAGGCGCACTTTGTAGGCGAGTCCGTAGTTCCTCGAAGGACTGCTGTTGCTCTTGGCCCCAGCGGAATGGTTCGTACTCTTTTGTGGGGCGGTTTAGGAGCTCAGCTACCCGCGAGAAGTTTTTCACAAAACACCGATAGTATGCGCAAAGACCAAGAAAACGATGTATGCTTTGCTTGTCGGTTGGAATGGGGAAAGCAGTGACTGCGGCTGTCTTGTCAGGGTCTGCGCTAACATTCTTGGCACTCACAATGTGAACAAGGGTAGAAAACTGAGCAAGTTTGCTACTCTCTCGTCCTCGTCCCTGTGCTGCCACAACAAGATGAATACTCACAATGTGGCCCAGAATCTTCAGCTCTTGGAAAGCGAAATGGCACTTTTCTGGCTTAAGAGAGAGACCGGATGAACGAATGGCTTCGATAACAGTGCGCAGGTGCCTCAAGTGTTCCTTGAAGTACCGGAGAAAATCACAACGTCATCCAGGCACACCAGGCAGGGCTGCCACTTCAAGTCCGAAAGCACAGTGTTCATCATCCGCTGGAAGGTCGCAGGAGCCGTGCATAGGCATAAAGGGAACACCCTGAATTCGTACAAACCGTCCGGGATAATATATTACCCCGGACGGTTTTCTCCCGGTCTTCTCCCGGTCGCGTACGTCCACCTTTATCTGCCAATAACCACTGCGTAAATTGAGCGATGAGAAGTATTTGGCGTGGTGTAGCCGGTCTAGAGAGTCATCAATGCGTGTTGGAGGATGAGTCTTTTTTGGTAACTTTGTTTAGCCGCCGGTAATCACAACGCAGAACCGCGGGGTCCCATCTTTCTTTGCTACTAAGACAACAGGCGGCGCCCATGGGCTCGTCGAAAGCTATCCCGTCGTCCTGGAGAATTCCGTGTACTTGCCGGCGAATTCCATCCGCGCTCCTTTGGTGAGACCGATAAGGCAACTGGCATAATGCTGTCTGGTTTTCGTCGACTATAATCCGGTGCTTTGTGAGCGGTGTCTGTCCAACCCTGGAGGTCGATGCAAAACAGTCCCGGGAAGACTCGATGATGATCTCCAGGCAGCGTTTTTGGTTAGGCAGGAAGTCCTGGTTGATGTCGGTTTTAAGTGGTGTAGTCAAATTTTTAATGACTGTGATTTCAGACGACGCGTACTGCCCTGCGCATTCCGCCAGTTCTTCAAAATACGCAATCGTTGTGTTGGTTGCCAAACATTTCGGTTCACAATCGAAGTTCGTCACCAAAAGTTCGGCTCGCTCGTCCTTCAGTTCATTACGTCCGCGAGCTACACAGACTTGACCACTGTTACGTTTCGCCACCAACAAGTGTGACAGCTGACGCGGCCACCGCATAGCAACAGGCAGAACAGCGAGCGGTTCGGCCATTTCGGCGCCGTCCAGTCGGCCGCCCAACGCTTCCTCCCGCGGGCAAGTCTCGACGTGATCCTGCCACGCGCCAAATGTGTGTGCGTGCGTGTGTGTGCAAAGGCTGGCCAAGCCCGGCGCTCGAGGGAAAGTGCGTGTGGCAGCACTGGGACGACAACACGGCGGCGAAATACAAATCAAAGAAGGGCAGGCGATAGAGGATCGAAACAAACAACCAGTACTGTTAACGCAGATTTTGGTCATCACATAGTCAGATTGCCTGTGCATTTTTTTTTTCCTTTTCATTTTATGCAATATGTTACAGCCTTATTCTTGAAGACTCCACTCACTCATTTGAGACTAATGCAATTTACAAACTTAACTAAAAGGTCATAGGTCTTCATAATCCATCAATTGATTCCCCACTTTTTCGCACCTCATCCCGAGCGTTCTGCGCGCCTCACGCTAACCGGCGGGCTTCGGAATGAGGTCCGAAATCAGTACAGTATCCATAATTGCAATTGCAACATGCACTGTAAGTACATATACATAACAGCGTTAGGTTAATTGCCGCAGATTTGTTACCGCTGTCTCGTCTAGTGGGCACTGCCCACTAGAAATGATTGCAGAAACGTAAGCAAAGTTGTGAATACTTGTAACAAATGGCCAGTGGCTTTGAGCATATGGGTAGAATCGACACCGGACGACAATTGCTCATGTCGTGCTTTGAACCACTTTTATGAAGGATGATAACTTTCGCCTGCTTCATATTATATGGAAATACACTTGACGAAATGGATATGTTAAAAAATGCGATAGACATGGTGCAAGAAACTCGACAACAAGTTTAATTGGCTTGATAATTAAACCGCCAGTGTCCGAGAAAGAGCTGTTTTTTAGTGCCATAAGCGTAGAAAAAAACTTCAGATGGATCAGTAGGCTGACGAAACTAGAAGTTACACCTTTTGCAATAGAGCGAGCCGCATCTTTATTGTAAGTGGTGTTTGGCAGGTTAATGAATTGTGTCAATTGAAGAGGCCCGCTAAGGCGGCACCCGTTACTGGCGATCCATCAATGAAAAGATCACCGATGCTCTCATTGCTATTTCGGCTATTGATTACCTCATTCACAGCCCGCCACATTAGTTTCGGATTGTCGCGCCTATTTTTCTGGGACAGTTGTTGTTCATCTATAGTCTCTTCGTGCCCTACGAAAGTTCTGTATTCAAAGAGTTCCTAAACCTTTTAAAACAATTAAATCATCTTGGTTCCTGCCTAATGCAAATTTTTGATAGATTTTATCTTTTGTTTTACTCTTCTGGTAAATTTGGGGGTAATTCAAGGTTTCCTTGATTTTTTATGTTTCTGCTTTGTTACCCATGGAAAGGGAGAACAGTATACATATACCCTTAAACTTTTCAATGAATAAAATGTACGCTTCATTCACGGAAGTGTAATTACAGATGTTTCACCAATCCAAGTTCTGTATGGCTTGTCTAAACGAGATTAGGCTCCATTACTGAATTATTGAAACTTTATGAAACGATATACATACTCGTACAGCGGCGCTTCTTAGCGGATACAGAAACCAGACAGACACTGATCACTAATATCAAAGGACAAAGTGCCAGAACAATGAAGAGTTATGTAAACATTAACTATGAAAAGATCAATGATGCTGCAGGCTAGACGGCGTAATTGTTGTTGGTGAAGAGATATTACATTAGTAAGTCTATTCAATTCAATTATGCTAAATCATGTTAATGACGTCGGGTTCTTCTCATTCATATTCCCAATAAAATCCCCGCCCATAAATAATCTATATTGGTTTAAAGAGCAGAATTCCAGAAGATTATTTAGTATTTGACAAAAGATCGAGATAGTAGTTTCCGCTTGGAGGCCGGTATACCACATATATTATGTATTTCTTATGCCGTATAATGTTGGTATTTCGTATTTTACTGCCGAGACTGAAAGTTCCTTAATGAATTCACATTTATAAGAAAATTTTACATAAATGGCTACGCCCCCTCCTCGTGACATCCTGTTTAAGTAGAAAAATGAAAAAAAGGTCAAAGTGAATAAAATCGCTTTCTTGTTAACGCCAAGTTTATCATTGATGTAAATTAAAGAAATAATACGTTGGATTAGAGATAATTCGCACATTACCTTGAGATGCCGAGAGAAGCTCAACTGCTGGTTCCCTTGTCCGCACAGCTTGTCGCAGTGAATGCATTCCGAGTTTACAGTGCTTTTCGTTTCTTTTGCGTGGCTATTTAACGTAAATGGCCTTCGATGTCTTTGTAATTCGACAACTGCGCGCGCACACATCATTATCGGTATATTTAGATTTTTTCGCTATATCTGCCATAACCACACCTGCCATAACCGCAACCATGTCATGTCCCCTCGACGCCGCCGAACGCAACAATGCGATATACCTCAAAGGGCAAACCTCAGCTGGAAAGGGCGGAAACTTCCGTCATAAATTACAGCAAGTCGTCGACCACGGCCATGGCTGCGTGTCTTCGCTTGAAAAAGACGGCCACGCTAAATAGCGAAGAAGATCATAGCTTGTTTTTTAGGTGCCGTTTTTTTTTTTTTTTCTTTTTTTTTTTTTGCCGTTTCGGGCGGCTCACCGGCGCTGTTTGGGGGCGACTTCCAAGCAGACGTTCCAGGAACGATCGGTGTCGATGAGAACGTGGGGCTGAGACACCAGCTTCCACTCGCGACGAGAGAACCACGCCCACTGGAAGAATGAAGCGCGAACACTTAACCCATGGTACGGGAGTTGTTTCGTTTGTCTTCGACTGCACAATATTCGTCAAGAGAGGAAGACCAGCGGGTGATGAGCAGGGCGGCGACGCGTCTACACGGAGGAAGAGCACAGTTTGAACACTGACTAGCGTGTCCCTCCTGCGAAACGATGAGATGGCTGCATGGTCGACAAGCGACAGAAGTCCGCGCAGCCGCCTCGGCGTTCCGAGCAGCGAGAAGGGCCTGTCTTTATATTTCTTTAGACTAACAGGAATACGCTAGTCGGAGGTAACGCTCAACCAAAAGCCATAGAAGCAAAAAGAAAAAAAAAAAACGAATGTTGCGAGAGGAAGAATCTGAGAGTTGTCTCTTCTGATTTGTTATTCTTAGGGGGGGGTGACGATTGGCCGTACCGCAGAAAAGCGGCCGGTTGTGAGTAAACGGGCCGGTGCACAAACGCGAGAGGGGGCACTGGTAAGTGACCACACAAAACGAAAATAAGAAGTGAGGAAAAATAGGGGTGGTGCAAGTGTACTGAAAAACTAAAGGCTGGTTCACACTGGCGACTCGCGGAGGTCGCGCGACACGATTAGTCACGGAGGGGGAGACCGGCGACAATCGTCGATCAACAGGGAGTGTTCACATCGGAATATGACTCGCTTCACGACAAACCTGCCTCCGAACGAGATTTGAACAAAGAGCCGACTTTCGCGCCTTTACGGCTTCTGCTACCGCGCTCGAGGTAGATCAATTCGGACTCATTTCGGTTATGAATATGTGAAATTATCAGCGAAGAACCGGATCTTATGGTTATTCCCACGTTTAGGACTGTTTCGACCGCCAACGCGCTATAGTTCGACGAAGACGGAAGCGGCGGTGTTGTGTGCGCTGTTGTTTGCGGTCTCGCGAAATAGCAGATCACGAAATCGCCTCATGCCCGAGCGTCAAGCACATCACCAATAATACGAGTACAAACGCGAATTAGTACGCTTCACTCTCGCAGTGATCCTTAACATGTGTGTCCAACTGCGGGCGCAGGAAGTCGATCGTGCATGCACTCTTCAAATTTCCCGCGCTGGAAGGAGGTAGAAGCGCTGCTGATTGGCTCAGTAGCTTTGCGACTTCAAGTCGCGTCGCAAGAAATCGGTCAGCGAGCTACTCCATGGCGACTCCCTCAAACGGGTCGCTGGCGACTCGTTCGGGTCGCCCCCTCCGTGACTAATCGCCCCCTCCGTGACGAATCGTGTCGCGCGACCTCCGCGAGTCGCCAGTGTGAACCAGCCTTAAAGAGAAGAGGAGACGCAGATCTTCACTCGCGCATTCACACGCTCGAGCACCGCGCACACATCTCGCTCTCTCGCCCACACTGCCACTGTCCTTGTAACTCTCGGCCCCGTTGACAGAAACGCACTTAAAAATACCTAAAACTCACAAACTCCCAGAGGCGCGCGTATGTGCAGTGGCTTACTTTCCAAGAAATGCCGAGGGGTTCCCGGGTCCGCGCTTTGTCCGCTAGTCGAGATCGGACACCGGCTGCGGAGCCGAACG
Source organism: Amblyomma maculatum (assembly GCA_023969395.1). Lineage (NCBI taxonomy): Eukaryota > Metazoa > Arthropoda > Arachnida > Ixodida > Ixodidae > Amblyomma > Amblyomma maculatum. Next base: position 12,835 of record JAJIZL010041898.1, read on the forward strand.
AGCAGATGCCAGCTTACGAACAAAAGGCGCGCCCGCCAGTTTGGCTCCAAGCTGTAAAACGGAGGGGAGGCCCTCGATAAACAAACATGTAAATGAAAAAGGCGCAAGCTCCCGTAGGGTATGAGAAAGGGATGACTGCAAGCAGTCGCCAGTCACCTGTCTGTTTTTCAATGATTCTTCGAGAAGTGCACATTAAATTCATCATTTTATGTAAGGGTTAGTTTAATGTCTAATGACTAATAATAATAATAATAATAATAATAATAATAATA
>JAJIZL010041904.1:0-30911 GCA_023969395.1 Amblyomma maculatum
GGCCGTTTCATTAACTTCGGGACACCGCCCACATTTCTCATCCCCAATGACAACGAACTCACATATGACTGGCTAACAAACATTTTGGCATGTCTTTCCACTTTCATAAGTTCTTAATCCTCTCCCTAATACAAGCAATGCAAAAGGGACAACAAATTCGTTTCACAACAAACGGAATTTAGAGAATGGACGTCGAAATGATTGGCTCACTAGGTCACATGCCAAACTCTCTCCCCTAGGAAAAAAAAGAGAAAAAATAAATAGAACCCATCAAAACGGTGTCCCACGTGCGCAACCATTGCCCAAAGCTTGCATCCTTGGCGGCTCCTTTTACAGGGCAATTATTGCAATCACTGGCGTCCGAGTCAGCACCATTGCGGACCACATCAGAAGAGCCAACCCACATCCTCCCGCTCCGCATCATACCGTCACTGTTACACACTTGCCCTTTTTCAACGCCACCATCTCCCACCATTGTTGACATCCAGGGTTGGAATCCTCAACGAGACCCCACTCAGCGCGCCTGCACTGAATAATTGTCACTTTTATGGGCTCCCCAACAAGGAAGAGGGCCTTACCCTCTTCAACCTGACAGTGTTTTTTCTTTGAACGATAAGCAGTTCTTCCAAAAGAGGTGCTCGTTTCAAAGCTGTGCTACCTCCGGGTGATGGGTCCAGTCAGAGTACTAAGGACCCCTTAGTACGCTTAGTACGAAGGACCCCTTAGTTGTATACTGTTCGTAAAGCTACTGAAATAAAAATGAGCCCCCTACATGACACAGCAACGAGAACAAACTGCTTGTCCCCGCGTCTTCGAGTGCGACAGCAAAGTCCTCGGAAGAGGGGACTTCTTTCCCTCTCTGCCTACGTTTCCGTTAAGCACTGTAGCTGCTGTAGCTGCCTCTCTGTGCGCGTCTCTCTGCCTCCTGTCCGAGGGCAAGTGGGAGACAGCCGCAGCTGGGCATTGAACAGGTGACCCAAAAAGAACAGACTAATAATGGTGCCTAGCATACCCACCGATCCCTTACAGAAATCATTAAAGAAATGAAAGCAACACATCAGATAACGCTACAATGTTTCTAAGTGCAAAGTCGACAACTCCAAGTCATATAAATATATGTACAGGGTCGTCCACTTCTAGCTATAACACAGACACTGCTTTCAAATCAACATTACGTACGAAACAGCCACATATCGATGCAAATCAGTGCACACACACAGGGACCCGGATGTGCTGCTTCACATGGCCTGCCACTTAGCTTTATTGTGTGGCCGGTTCGAACGCAACAGCGTTTTGAAGGCGGTGTGCATGTTATAGCTAGAAGTGGACGAGGCTGTACATCTCCGCACATTAACTAGACAGAAACAGTGCAGAGTAGACTAATAATTCAGTGTCTAGCAACACTATTAAAAGGGGATAAAGGCCACGGGGGGCTACGATTATTAGTACCGTTTTGCCTTTAAACTACAATAACATACTTGTTGCAAGCTTAAAATCAAAGATTCACACCTGTCCCACCCACAGCAATGGAACACACATCTGACTCAAGTCTGCAGAGAAAGAGCAAGCTAGACTATTATAGACGCACCCTTGGTTATTTTTCTGGCATTTCTGAGGGTGAAGAATCTGACTTGTCAGTAGCATGTATATGAATAAGAATCCTATGACAGTAAATGCCTCAGATTTTCTGGAGTGGCTTTTCTTTGCTGACCACATATGAGGTGAGCTATCCAACTTGGCCTAGGTTTATTCTATGAATAAAAAAGCTATAGCAGGTACACAGTCGTCCACTCAGGCTGAACATGCGAGTGCGTGGCATGCACTTTTTGAGATGCCACTGCATCCATCGCAGCTGCACACCGTAGCGAAGAGGCAGACAGCATGAAGTACCAGTTCTAGTCCCTCTACCACCACTGGGGTCCCAAACTAGGGACCCCTTCTTTTTGTCAGGTCAGGCCCCCTCAGGGTCAGCTAGTGAGTAACCTCCTGTATTTGTATCTGATGGCAATGTTTTCCACCACCACCCACAATACGCAGCTGCGCATCAAAGCAGATGTGAAGCAACAGCTCCTGGTCCTTCTATGCATAAGCCACTTTGCCTTGATGCATGCTTGCGCACCATAGTAAAGAGGCAGACGACATGACGCAGCAGCTCATGGTACCTTTACACATGAGCCCCCCCATTGTACTTCGATACGCACCATAGCAAATATACAGACTACGCCACACAGCAGCTCCTGGTCCCTCTATGCATAAGCCATTTTGCCTCAATACGCACCTGCGTACCTGAGCGAAGAGGCAGACGTGAAGCTGCAGCTCCTGGGCCCTCCATGCACAAGCCACTTAGCATCAATGCACAGCTGTGCTCTGTAGTAAAGAGGCGAAGGACGTTAAGCAGCAGCTCCTGGTCCCTCTACACATCAGCCATTTTGCCTCGATGCGCATCTGCACACCGTAACAAACAGCCAGATGTGACAAAGAAGCTCCTGGTTTCTCTACACATAAACCACTTTGCCTCAATGCACGTCTGCACACCGGAGCAAAGAGGCAGATGACGTGAAGCTGCAGCGGCTGGTCCCTCTACGCACAAGCCACTTAGCCTTGATGCATGGCTGTGACGGATGCATTGCTATTTTGCAAACTGCATGCCACACATTCCCATTCAAGCTAAGAGTGGACGACTGTGTAAACGTAAAATACTGGTTATTTACTTCAATGGACAATGACAAAAAGTAACATGGTGGACAATGTAAAAAGAATTTGCTGCATAAAGTTTGTTGAAACCAGTTCTACATCCTACATGTAAACAAGCTAAAACCTTAATGTCGAAGGGATGTCCTGTGTGTTTAAAATCATCACGCTCAAACAACTTCAACACTGACAATCATGATTCAATATTAATAATATAGATAATTATACATTACTCACTTTTAGCCATACCAAAGAAATGAGAATGCAAAGGGATGTTGCTGTTTTTCCCCCGTGGATGACAGTTTTCCATGTTCAAAATGCTGCTTCCTGTTGGCCTACGAAATCGGCTACAGCAAATGGCATCTGAAAAATTTTTGGAAGCCTCATGCTAGTCTTCAACGAGAAAAGCATTGCCATACAGAAACAGAACACAAAAACTTTTACAACACATTAAAAGCATCAATTGCACAAATGCTTGCAAGATGACCAGGTACAGGTTTCTGCTATAGCCCACATCATGTGATCAGCGGTTATCAGAAGCCTTGTATGTGAGCATGATGCCCTAGATTCAATTTATGGCTATCACTGTATTAACAGGCATGGGTTTAAAGCTACTTTAATATGATAATCTAAGAACATGGTAAGAGCTTTCAGTGCGAGACATAAGCTCAGTATCATGCACTATAAGGTGCTGCATGGCTCTAGTGTAGCTTTGGCATTATCTCGCTGTCAATAATGCAGTGAAGTTCTGAGGAGCCTTTGAATATCTGTAAGGACAAAGCAACAACAATTTTGTTTTCATCTCACTTTTGCTCAACTCGTTCTTTTTTTTTTTTTTTTGAGCCCGCGGCTTGCATGGCCTCCCAGTATGCCTGTTTTGCATAAAAGAAGGCGTTGCAGGTACCAGAGCTCACAGCCCAACTGTATCGCGGCGGCGGTATGTCAAATTCGTGCCAGAACAGCGCAGAACAACGGGTCAAGAAAAAGACAAGTGCTGACTTTTTTTTTTCTCTCATCTCCTTGTCCGGTTGTTCTGCGCGGTTCGGTCCCACATGCATAACCAACATGCGCAAGGTGCTGTTCTGGTTCATCAAAGCTGAAGGAGAGTACTAAACCTTTAGTTATTTAGTAGCTACAGCCGTTCCTTCTAGAAACTGTAGTTGCCGTAAAGCTCGAGAGAGAAAGATCAGCGGCTGTCCATTAAAAAAAAAAAAAAAACTCGCGACGTTTTCACAAGTGTAGGCATGTCGCACGATAGGCTCGAGGAGTGCAAAATATTTCTCGTATAGTTTTTACAACTCAGCACGTTGCGCATGGTTAACAAATTAACTCCTTCAAAGCTCGGGCAGGCACTCCTTTATCAGAGACAGAGAAGTTGCGCGGCTTACTGGCGCAGCATCCAGTAATGCCGAGAAAGATGGCCCTCAGACTTGAGGCTGCACTTTAGTTAGTCGGCGCGGAGCCATCCTGTCAGTATCGCCTAAAACACTCGACCGTTCGGCTGCTGTACAGAGCTGTTTCCTTACTCAAAAGCTCACCACTATCGGTGCATCGAAAAGTTCCACTAAAGAAACAAAAGTTCGGTGAAATACTTACTTTGGAATCGGCGGGTGAACAAAGTGTGCCAGCCGCACAAAGCCACAGCAAAAACAATGCTAGCAGTGCATTACAGCCGTAGGTATTTGTAACTGCGCAGAAAATGCAGAACACGAAAACGTGATCTTCCATGACAAAACTTCAACTTGTCAGGTGGATTGGATTGGCTCATTTCAGATTTTTTTGAGGATAGGTTCGGTTTCGTTCTTTTTGAGCTTGCTGCGTCTATTCAGCCACTGATTAAAATTTCACCGAAGCATCATGATAGAAAAATGTTTAATGGTCATTTAACTTTTAATCAAAAATTTTTGATGGAAGAATTCAACGATGAAACACGCGGAAAATAAAAAAAAACTGTTTAATGGAAACGCTTTCTATCGCATCGATTCGCTCTGGCATCATATAATGCAGACTTGACGGTATTACTGATTTATACGCAGTTCAGACGAGGACGACGACTACAAACTATATCATAGCTGTGTAAAAGCAAATCCAGTGGCGGACGTACGGCGGCTGTCCGCTGGGCGAACGGATTCGACCATCCGCTTTCGTACGTACGCCGGAATTCCGGCGGACGTCCGAAATCGGCCGCCGAGTTGCGGCCGAGTTCGGTTGTCCGTCGGACGTCAGTGGCCGTCTGGGCTGTATCCTTAAATTTCCTGGCTGAAGATAGTACTTGCTCTTTGTCCTTAAAGTGTGCAAACTTCACAATAATAGGTCTGCATTTCTCAGCTTGGAAAGCCCCAATACGATGCGCACGCTCAATGTCACGCGGTTCAAGGTGAAAGCCTAAGTACTGATCACAGTGAGCAATGATGATACTTTCTGATTCGAGCCATGTTTCGTTTTCTTTATCCTCAATGCCATAGGAAACAAGGTTGTTTCGTCTGGATCGGTTTTCTGCGTCAATGATCTGGGCAGACAGTACTTTTATCTGAGCAGTGTGTTCACTGGTTGTCTCATGCAGGCTTTTTATTTCGGTCTGCATGTCATCGATACAAGCACAGGCGGTCTCAATTTTTTCCAGCCTTATTTTAATTTCGCCAAATGTTTTATCATGATCAGGCAGTTTCAGCTCTATACACTTTAGCTGCTCTTGTATTACGGTCTGCCCGGATTGCAGCTCTTTCGGGACACTAAGTATCTGTTCAGTGCCAGGGCCGGGATTGGATTCAACATCCCCAGATAGCATGAGAAGTTTTAACAACATATGAGCACAGTAACATCCAATATAGCAAAAACGGCGTGGGCTCGGCAGCACTAAGAGGGCACGGTGGCTAGTTGGCCTAGCATAAATGCAATAAGAATTCCTTACCTGCACCAGGAAGAAGTGCGGAACGTAAGCACGGGTCATCGCTGGCGTGCTGCCGAGCCCACTAAAGGGCGCGCTGCTCAGGCCTGGCTTTTCAACCCGATTCCACGCATGCGCAGAAAGTCCAGGGGCGGTTCCGGGACTCGATCCGTTGTGGTTAAGGCACGGTGCTTGAAGATATGGTCGAAAAACAGGTGCGGGGTGCGTTGTCCGGGATGCGCTGTCGAACGGGTGTATCGGCGATGAAAGGATCCACCGAAAGATGCCAGGAAATCGAAGGGACGGCGCCTGGGTTTAGCCAAGCGACAGGTGCTGGGTACGGGACATGATCGCTGGAAGGCTCCAGTAGCTGCAGGCTCCAGAGTCCAAGAAACTGGATCACGAAGCAGACCGGGTTATTAAGCATGCTTCCAGCTTTGCTGCTGCCTAGCCCACTGACGCTGGATGGCTTCGGGGGCTGATTTACACCGCTCGTTGTGGTCACGTGAGGTGATGTCGCGTTGTACGGGTCCCAAGCTGGTCTGTAGTTGATTGCGATGCTCGGTTGAGTGATAGGGCAGCGATGACCGATAGTGGATGATGAGTTCACGGCTCGGCTGACGTAGACAGTGCTTGTTTCCGGGGGAAAGCAGCCACACGCTGAAGGCCTGATTCCAAGAAGGAGCGTCGCGACCTGGATCACGAAGCAGACCGGGTTATTAAGCATGCTTCCAGCTTTGCTGCTGCCTAGCCCACTCTTATTTCTCGGCATTTACGTTGATAAACTGTAAACCGTAAAAGAAGGACAGAGGTGTGATGCTCTACAACAAGCATATCTTTCGGCTTTCAGTGCTTGATAAAACCAGTCGCGAAGCTAGAAGCAATAAACTGACAACTTGTATCGGCAACGGTCGAAAGCTTCTCGTCATACAGTCCAAACTGCGTTCTGTTGCTTCGAAAACGCCATAACAGAGCGGGGCACGTGTGCCATCTCTATTTGTCAGCATTCTCGTTTATAAATTATAACTCGCAAAAGGAGAGTTAAGTGAGGCTGTTCAACTAGCATAATTTTATGCTTTAAGTGCTCGTAAAACCACTCGCTAAGCTGGAAGCTATAAAATAACAACTTTCATCGCAAAGTTCAAACGCTTCTCGTATTACAGTCCAAACTGTGCGTCTACTGCCTTAAAAAAAAGCAAAACAGAGCGGGGCATGTGCGCTATCTTTATTTACCAGCTCTCACGTTGATAAACTGTAACCCGTATAAGAAGACATGAGATGTGGGACTATACAACCAGCATATCTTTTGGCCTTCAGTGCTCCTAAAACCAGTAGCGAAGCTAGAAAAAAATAAAATGAAAGATTTTATTGGCAAAGGTCAAAAGATTCTCGTTTTACAGTCCAAAATATTCGTCTATTGCTTTGAAAACGCCAGAACGGAGCGGGGCCTTTGCGCCATCTTTAGTTCTCAGCATTCACGTTGATAAATCATTTACCGTAAAAGAAGGACCGTGATGTTAGGCTGTACAACAAGCATATATTTCTGCGTTTAGTGCTCCTAAAGCCAGTCGCGAAGCTAGAAGCAATAAAATAACAGCTTTCATCGCCAAGGGCCAAACGCTTCTCGTGTTATAGCCCAAACTGTGCGTCTATTGCTTTGAAAACGGCAGAATATGTGCGCCATCTTTATTTGTCAGCATTCACGTTGAGAAACTGTAACCCGTAAAAGGACAGTAATGTGAGGCTGTACAACAAGCATATCTTTCGGCTTTCAGAGCTCCTAAAACCAGTACCAAAGCGAGAAGCAATAAAATAACCTCTTATCGACAAAGGTCTAAAGCTTCTCGTGTTATACCCCGAACTGTGCGGTCTATTGCTTTGAAAGCGCCAAAACAAAGCGGTGTAAACGCGCAATCTCTAATTGTCAGCACTCACGTTGATAAACTATAACCCGTAAAAGGACAGTAATGTGAGGCTGTACAACAAGCATATCTTTCGGCTTTCAGAGTTCCTAAAATCAGTGCCAAAGCGAGAATCAATAAAATAACACCTTATTATCGTAAAAGGTCAAACGCTTCTATTGTTACTGTCCAAGCTATGCGTCTATTGCTTTGAAAACGCTAGAATGGGGCGGGGCATGTGCGCCATCTTTATTTGTTAGCATTCACGTTGATAAAATATAACTCGTAAAAGAAGACAAGAGATGTAAGGCTGTACAAACAGCATATCTTTTGGCCCTCAGTGCTCCTAAAACCAGTACCAAGGCGAGAAGCTATAAAATGACAGCTTTTATCGGCAAAGTTCAAACGCTTCTCGTGTTACAGTCCAATCTGTGAGTTCAATTTCTTCGAAAACACCAAAACAAAGTGGGGCACGTGTGCCATCTTTATTTGTCAGCATTCATGTCGATAAACTGTAAACCATAAAAGATGGACAGAGGTGTGATGCTGTACAACTGCATATCTTTCGGTTTTCAGTGCTCCTAAAACCAGTCGCGAAGCTAGAAGCAATAAAATGACAACTTGTATCGGCAAAGGTCAAAAGCTTCTCCAGTCCAAACTGTGCATTCTATTGCTTCGAAAACGCCTAAAGAGAGCGGGGCACGCGCGCCATCTCTATTTGTCAGTATTCACGTTGATAAACTATTACCCATAAAAGCACAGTGATGAGAGGCTGTACAACAAGCATATCTTTCAGCTTTCAAAGCTCCTAAAACCAGTACCAAAGCGAGTAGCAATAAAATAACAAGATACTTTGTTGGGCTAGTTGGTACTTATTCATTAATTATTTAAACAGCGCGATCACGAAGAAAAAGTACAGGATAAAAGAAAGTCACAGTACAAGCGCTCACTCACAACTAAGCCTAAGCTCTTTACTCCAAGGCGCAGATAAACAAAAACATGAAGAAAACGAAACAATCACGTGAAACAACCCCTGGGTTCACCTGCTGCACAAAATGTCACTAAAAAAAGACACCTCTTTGCTTGAAAGAGCAAGAGAAGCTTCTTGCTGACACGCTTATTGTCCGTTGAAATAAAATATGATTCCACTATCGCTCTCGTTATCTTTTCTTTGCGGCGATACAAAAACCTAACCTGGTCAAACTTAGGAGTACACTTCTTCTCCTTCTTCATAGTTTCACATGAGTGGCAATGTGATACCAGAAACGTTCTGTTCTTGCCACTTTCCAAGTTGTTCCGGTGTTCCTGTAGTGTCTTATTCCGGTAAGCTGTCTAAGGAGACGAAAGATTTGATTAAGAAACGCCAGAGTATGAAAGCTTCTAATACAACAGACCAGATCGAATTGGCCGAGATATCAAAGCTAATCAATAAGCGCAAGGTGGCCGATATAAGGAAGTATAACATGGACAAAATTGAGGATGCTGTACAGAACGGGGGAAGCCTTAAAGCGGTAAAGGAGAAACTGGGCATAGGCAAAAACCAGATGTATGCGATAATGGACAAGGCGGGCAACATCATCACTAATATGGAAAAGATAGTCAAAGTAGCCAAGGAGTTCTATACAGATCTCTACAGTAGCCAAAGTAGTCAGGACCGTAACTAGATTGGCGGTAGGGAAAAACAGTCAGACGTTCCACCAGTGACGAAGGACGAGGTCAAGAAAGCACTAGAAACTATGAAAAGGGGAAATCAGCTGGAAAGGATCAGATAACTACAGATTTGCTGAAGGACGGGGAGGGGATATCGTGCTAGAAAAACTGGCCACCCAGTATACGCACTGCCTGGTGTCATCGACGGTACCGGAACCATGGAAGAATGCAAACATTATCCTCATTCACAAGAAAGGGGACTCTAAGGACCTTAAAAATTACAGACCAATCAGTTTACTGTCTGTTACGTATAAGGTATTTACTAAGGTAATCGCTAATAGAATCAGGACAACCTTAGACTGGAATCAAGCAAAGGATCAAGCAGGGTTTCGGAAACGGTACTCGACTATCGATCATATCCATACCATCAATCAGGTGATAGAAAAATGCTCGGAATATAACCAGCCCTTATACATAGCATTCATTGATTACGAAAAAGCATTTGACTCAGTTGAAACCTCGGCGGTGATACAGGCATTGCGAAATCAGGGGGTAGACGAGCCGTACGTGAAAGTGCTGGAAGATATATATAGTGGCTGCACAGCAACTATAGTTCTGCATAAAGAAAGTAACAAAATTCCCATAAAGAAAGGTGTTAGGCAAGGAGACACCATCTCCCCCAGTACTATTCACAGCTTGTTTAGAGGAAGTATTCAGAGACTTGGAATGGGAGCAGTTAGGGATAAGGGTAGATGGAGAATACCTCAGTAATCTGCGATTTGCTGATGACATTGCCTTTCTAAGCAACTCGGGGGATGAACTGCAAATAAATATTGATGACCTAGACAGGAAAAGTAGAAAGGTAGGCTTGAAAATCAATATGCAGAAGACTAAGGTAATGATCAACAGCCTCGGGAAGGAACAGCAGTTTACATTAGGTAGCGAAATACTGGAAGTAGTAGGCGAATATGTCTACTTAGAACAGGTAGTAACCGCAGATTCTGACCATGAAAAGGAAATACTAGGAATAAGATTGGGATGGAGCGCATTTGGCAAGCACCCGCAGATTAATACTAGCAGCTTACGGGTATCGCTCAAGAGGAAAATATACAACAGTTGCATCTTACCTGTACTCACCTGTGGGGCTGAAACGTGGAGGCTAACCAAGAGAGTTCTACTTAAGTTGAGGACAACCCAGAGGGCTATGGAACGAAAAATGGTAGGGGTAACATTAAGAGATAGAAAGCGGGAAGAGTGGGTCAGAGAAATAACTCAAGTTACCGACATTCTAGTAGAAATTAAGAAGAAGAAATGGACATGGGCAGGACATGTAGTGCGAAGAGAGGATAACCGATGGTCGCTGAGGGTAATAAACTGGATTCCAAGGGAAGGAAAGCGTAGCAGGGGGCGGCAGAAAGTTAGGTGGGAGGATGAGATTAAGCAGTTCGCAGGGGTCAAGTGGATGCAGCTAGCACAGAACCGGGTTAAGTGGAGAAATATGGGAGAGGCCTTCGCCCTGCAGTGGGTATAATCAGGCTGATGATGATGATGATGATGAAGTACTTATTAGTTGAAACAGCAGATATGTCCGCGCTCCCAAGAAAATAATCTGTTTGAAAGAATTGTTTCTTTTTAGTAAAGCGGACGAGATTGCATTTGGAGAGATTTAGTGACATAGTCCATTCTTCACACCAAGAAAACACGGAGTTCAGGTCATGTTGCCACATAGCTGCACCTGGAAATGTTGCGGTAGATACAGCAGTCGTCTACATAAAGTCTGATTTTGCTTGAAATATTCCTAGTGAGGTCATTTATAATAACACCAAAAAAAGAAGAGGACCTAAAACTGAACCCCGCGGAACACCTGATGTCACACCTACGCTTGCTGAACTGATTTTGTCACAAACTGCACACTATTTCCTTCCCACGAGATAAGATTCTATCCAGGTCAGAAGTGTAGCAGGGATATATAAAAGTGAAAGCTTCTGTAGTAATAGGCTGTGGGCAACTAAATCAAATGCTGTCCTAAAGTCTAAAAAAATACAGTCGACCTGGCCAGCGGAGTTTAGGGAAGCAAAAATGTCATGGGTGAATTCAACAAGCTGTGTTTCACACGAGAAACCAGACCTAAATCCATGTTGTGTCGAACTGAAAAAGTTATTGCCTTGTAGATGGCGGGCTAATTGGGTATATATGACATGCTCGAGTGTTTTGCAAGACACACTCGTCAGAGATATTGGCCGATAGTTGCAAGTTTTATTTTGATCACCGTTCTTATATATGGGAACGACATTGGCACTTTTCCAGTAGAGGGGTAAATCGCAATCTTCTAACGACTTTTGAAGCAAACCAACTAGGCACGGGGCAACAGTACAATTTTTTAAAACGTGATTAGAAATGTTTTCAGGCCCCGCGATGGATGTAACTTTAATTTTCTGTAATAAAAGCATGATTCCCCGTTCAGAGATTTCAATTTCATTCATCCTGGTTTGGATGCTTGGAGACTGGAAGACAGTCTGTGTATCAATAGGATCGGAAAACACCGACTGGAAATAAAGATTGAAAGTGTTAGCTTTGCTTTCAGAATCTTGGCCAAAGTCATTTCCATCGAGTATATCAGGCAGAGTGGCACTGGCGTTTTTCTTGCTTCTAACATATTTCCAAACTTTCTTTAGGTTAGTTTTCAGTTTTTGCCCAAGTGTGTTTAAGTATGCTCTTTTAGCCTTACGTATTTCTTTGGATAAGCTCTTAGTTCTCTTTTTCATTTCAGAATACAGCGCAGGCGTATCGCAGTATTTACGAAACAGGCATTTCAGTCTGTTAATCATAGCTCGAAGCTGACCATTCATCCAACGCTTATTGTCACGATGCTTGGCGGAAATGAAACGGGACGGGATGAACGTGTGCGTCAATGATAATATTTTAGTTTTAAATAAGTTTCAGAATGAATCCATATTCAGAGACAGCCCATGCGAAAGGAATTCAGGAAGGAACGCATCAAGTTCCTATGATAATGAAACATAATCCCCTTTTCCATAAAAAAACACTTGGCGTGCTTGCGTGTGCTGGCACTTTGTTGCCACACAAGACAACCTTGCGAAAACTATATCATGGTCACTTATACCTGGCAACGTTATGGCAGAAGAAACTAGGCTGGGGTCATTGGTAAAAAGCAGATCTAGTACATTAGCACTAGTAGAGCCGACTTTCGTGGGGGTTTGAACAAACTGGAACAATGAGTGGGCGTTGACGACTTCCCGGAAAGCAGTATACGATAAAGATGTAGCGTTAATTACTGATTGGAAAGAAGACCATTCTACGCAAGACATAATAAATTCCCCGCCAAGAATAATGTATGTTGCATCTAAAGCTAATAACGCGTGACTAAGTTGAAAAAATGGATCGGGACTGGTAGAACCGGGAGGCCTATAGAAAGAACCGACTGCTAATGAAGTACCATCCCCGAGTAGAATTTTGCATCAGACAGCCGCACAAAAACTATCTATGTTAGCTGACATGCTTCTCAAACTGCTATGCGCAAGTATGAACACACCACCACCGCGTGCGTTGCGATCATTCCTATACTTGGTATAGGTCGTAGGAAATATTTCGCTATCACTCATGCCACCGTCTAGCCATGACTCCGTTCCAATTACCACGTCTGCATTCGTTACTTCCAGGAGCGAGAGGAACTGATCAGTTTTATTTTTTAAACTACGGCAGTTAATGAAAATGCAGACAAGTTCCCTTTTAACAACACTTTGTTGGTTACCTGAGGGGCGCAGTGATGGCTACTGGCCTACATAAGTAACAGTATCTGTTTCAGTGTTGTACATGAGAGTTTTATTGTCCAAGTTTAGCTTATTAAACCGTAGTTTCATTTTTCCTCCATGTTCTTTAGCAAACTGGATAAGCTTTTTTCTTTGTTGCCGACCTTTTGCAGAGTAGTCTTCACTCATTGCCTAATTGGTATTTTTTAGCTTTCCAGCATTTAAAAGGACACGGTTCTTGTCTTTAAAAGACAAGAATTTAACAATCAAAGGTCTCTCCTTGCATGGCGCATCATGCCCTAGTCTGTGCGCTCTTTCAATAGCTGCTGCATTCACAGAAACATTTAGGTTTTCAAAACAAAAAGAGATTATCTTGGTTTAAGACTGCTCCCACGATTCATTTTCAATGTCATGGATACCGTAGAAAATAAATTATTTCTTCGGGATTGGTTCTCCAAATCATCATGGGATGACTGCAGCGTCAGGCACGCGGCACCAAGTTTTTCAAACATTTGCGATAAACGCTCTAGTTGAGGCTTTAGCGGAAGAACCAGGGACACATTATCTTCAATGAGCTTGGCTTTATCAGCAACTTTGTTTAGTTTTGCTTCAAGCGTCTTTTGTTCGAGCCGAATGGAACGTAGTTCTTCGAGTATCTCGGACTGTTGCCGCTGTATCACCGGAATAGTCATGATAGGGTCGAACATCTGCTTTTCCTGCTCGGAAAATAAAGGCCCTGGGTTTTGTTCTGTCTCCTGCAAGCAATAGCATTGTTTGAACCAAGTGCGTGTATTCTGAACAGATCGAGGTAACATCGTACAGAAGGCGTAAACGCATGCACACAGCCGCTTTGGGATCAAGCGCCGACTTTCTAAACGATTTTCCATTAACAGAAAGGTAAGAATAACGAACCTGAAGAAGAACACGATGTAAACGTCTAGCTGCCATTTCGGTTGGTTGCACAACTTTTAATTCCATCGGAAACGGGGAGTCGTGCGCCCGTGGATTAGAGGCTGACAGGTAGCCCTTGGCTTGTTGCGGCCTCTTCCGCCAGATGGACGATGCGGTGCTGGATCGCAGGGTCCGCGCTTCGCAGCAGGGTATCCCAGGCTTCTCTACTTGTAATATTTTGCCCTATCTCTGGAGATTGTGGGCACTCCCAAATTATGTGGTCGAGGGTCCCTCTCGCCCCACAGTGTTTGCAGAGATCATTGTCCCTAAGGTCTGGTAGCGCGTGAAACGCCCAGACCGGGTTCATGAACGTATTAGTTTGTAGCCGCCTCCATGCGACAGCTTCTCTATTATTTAGTCTAACATCTGGCGGGGGTACCAGTCTACGTCCCAATTTATAATGGTCGATGATTTCCCCGTAATTTTGCAGACGCTCGTCGTATGCCCAGTGTTCGGGGGGCTCGACGGCTACCCGGAAGTAGAGAGCTCGGGCTAGCTCGTGAGCCGCCTCGTTACCAGGGACGGCAGCGTGAGCGGGTGTCCAAATTAACTGAATTTTCCTATTCAGCGTTCTTTAGGTGAGGATTTTGGCCGCCTCGAGCGATATACTCCCCTTTCCAAAATTTTGAATGACAGTTTTGCTGTCGCTAATTATGAACTTGGCTTTCGTTCCTACACAAGCTAGCGCTATCGCAACTTCCTCCGCAGTCTCTATGTTGCGGCCTCTGAGGGCTGCCGCGGATACCGGCGCCCCTCGGCCATCGACTACCGAAGCTACCGCCGCGCCTGTTCTGCCACTTGCCGTATCAACATACACTACTTCCTTCACTCCCATGTTATTGAACCGTCGCTCTAGAGTTTCGGCTCGTTTGGCCCTTCTTTCGACGTTAAATTCTGGATGCATATTTCTAGGGAAGGGGGGGACTACCAAGGCATTCCTGATTTCACTATTAATTGTGACTTTTTTTTTAACTCCCTTGTCTGGGTTGAGGCCTACTTTTGCAAGGATTACTCTGCCCGTCTCGATCGTGCTTAGTCTCTCTAATTGGGAGAATCGCACTGCCTCCGCCAATTCTGCCCACGTGTTATGCACCCCGAGTTCGAGCAGTCGTTCGCTCGAGGTACCCATGGGCAGCCCTAGCGCCTTCTTAACGCATCTTCGAATCAGGCAGTCTAACTTCTCTTTTTCGCCGGCCTTGATGTCCAGGTAGGGCGTGGCGTAACTAATTCTGCTTATTACGTATGCCTGGATTAGTTTTAGTAAATTTCTCTCCTTGAGGCCTCTTCCTTTAGTGGCGACCCTCCTCAAGAGCCGGGGGGGTTTGCATGGTGTAACTTTCTATTTTTTTTCAGGACCTCTCCGTTATGGCCGTGGAATTGAATTACCATCCCCAAAATCCTGATCTGATCTACTTTTGGCACCAGTTTGCACTCCACCTGAATATGAAACTCCCCGCAATTCTTGCAGCGGAGGTACTTTGGGTTATAAACGAACAACTCAGATTTATGCGGGGAGCACGAAATTCCCCTTTTAGCCGCGTAATCGACAATGATGTCGGTCGCTGCCTGCAGGCGTTCCTCCGTACTCGCATCGCTCCCATGGTTAATCCAGAGGTTAATATCGTCCGCATACATGCTAAAATGTAGCCCTTTGATTTGGTTAAGTTTACCCGGGAGGCCTCTCATTGCCACTTTGAATAGGAAAGGCAATAGAACTGAGCCCTGCGGTGTGCCTTTGCTTCCTAACTCTATCGTAGGAGATTCTAAATTTTGAAATATCATGCAGGCTTTTCTGCCCGATAAGAAGCCTTTTATGTAGTTGTACGTTCTCTCCCCTACTCCGAGCACTTCGAGCCCTTCGAGGATAGCCTCGTGCCTGACATTGTCGAAGGCCTTGGTGAGGTCTAGGCCCAGGATCACTTTGGCGTCTCTCGATCGCGAGTCTATGATATCATGCTTTAGTCGGAGCATTACGTCCTGCGTGCACAAGTGTGGTCGGAAACCGACCATTTCGTGCGGCCACATGTTGTTTTGCTCCATGAAGCACGTTAACCTCGTCTGTATTGCGTGCTCCAGCAACTTCCCTACGCATGAGGTTAGGGAAATCGGTCTCAAATTTTCCAACTGCGGGGGTTTTCCCGGTTTGGGTATTAGTATTATGTTTGCCGCTTTCCACTGATCTGGACTCTGCTCGTTTTCCAAACTTTTCCAATGAATTCCGTTAGTAGACTAATAGAGTCATCGTCCAGATTCCTTAGCATTTTATTGGTGATCCCATCCGGGCCCGGGGCTGATTTAGTTTTTAGTCTTACAATTTCCGCCCTTACCTCTGCTTCCGTGATGGGGGCGTCAAGCGCCGCATTGGGCGTGCCACCGTAGCTCGGGAGTGGGGAACACTGGTTGTCTGCAACATACGTTTTTACTAACTTATTCATAAACGCCGCATCGTCTCCTTCAAAGGCGGTCTATTGCTTTGAAAGCGCTAAAACAAAACGGGGTACGCGCGCCATCTCTAATTGTCAGCATTCACGTTATTAAACTATAACCCGCAAAAGATCAGTGATGTGAGTCTGTACAACAAGCACATCTTTCTGCATTCAGGGCTCCCAAAACCCAGTCGTGACGCTAGATGCAATAAAATGACAACTACTCCCGGCAAAGGTCAAAAGCTTCTCGTGTTACTGTCCAAACTGTGAATTCTATTGGTTTAAAAACTCCCAAACGCAGCAGGGCATGCACGCCATCTTTCTTGAAGACATAGCGCAAAAAAGACGGGGCAACTAACACAGATGTAGACACGACAGGCGCTATTTTTATTTGTCAGCAATCTCCTTGATAAACTGCAACCCGTAAAAGAAGGACAGATATGTGATGCTATCCCATAAGCATATCTTTCGACTTTCAGAGTTCCTAAAACCAGTACCAAAGCGAGAAGCAATAAAATAACAACTTTTTATCGGCAAAGGTCAAAAGCTTCTCGTCATACAGTCCAAACTATGAGTTCTATTGCTTCGGAAGCGCTAAAAATGAGCGGGGCAAGCGCGCCATCTCTATTTGTCAGAACACACGTTAAAAACTATAACCCGTAAATGGACTGTGATAAGAGGCTGTACAACAAGCATATATTTCTGCTTTCAGTGTTCCTAAAACCAGGCGCGAAGCTAAAAGCAAGACAATGACCATATTTATCAGCAAAGGTCAAAAGTTTCTTGTGTTACAGTCCAGACTGTGCGTCTATTGCTTTGAAAACGCCAGAACGGAGCGGCGCATGTCCGCCATCTTTATTTGTTAGCATTCACGTTGATAGATTCTTACCCTTAAAAGAAGGACAGAGTTGTGAGGCTGTTCAACAAGCATATCTTTCGGCCTTCAGTGCTCGTAAAGCCAGTCGCGAAGCTAGAAGCAGTAAAATGACAGCTTTTATCAGCAAAGGTCAAAAGCTTCTCGTGTCACAGTCCCAACTGTGCGTCGTTTGCTTTGAAAACGCCAGAACGGAGCCAGAGCACGTGCGCCATCGGTATTTGTTAGCATTCAGGTTGATAATCTGTAAACTGCAAAAGTAGGACAGAGGTTTGATGCTGTACAACAAGCATATCTTTCGGCTTTCACTGCTCCTAAAACCAGTCTCGAAGCTACCAGCAATAAAATGACAACTCGCATCGGCAAAGGTCAAAAGCTTCTTGTGTTACAGCACAAACTGTGCGCACTTTTGCTTTAAAAAGGCCAGAAACGGGCGGGTAATGTGAGCCATCTTTATTTGTCAGCATTCATGTTGATAAACTGTAACCCGTAAATGAAGGACAGACATGTGAGGCTGTACGACAATCATATCTTTCTGCTTTCAGTGCTCCTAACTACAGTCGCGAAGCTAGAAGCAATAAAATGACAGCTTTTATCGGCAAGGGTCAAAAGCTTCTCGCGTTACAGTCCAAGGTGTACGCTTATTGCTTTGAAAACGCCAGAATGAGGCGGGGCAATGCGTGATTTTTATTTGTCAGCATTCACGTTTATAAACTGTAAGCCGTAACATGACAGACCTGTAAGGCAGGACAAAAAGCATATCTTTCGGCTTTCAGTGCTTCGTAAACCGGTAGAGAAGCTAGAAGCAATAAAATGAAAGATTGTATCGGTAAAGGTCAAAAGCTTCTCGCGTTGGAGTCCAAACTGTGCGTCTATTGCTTTGAAAACGCAGAACGCATTGGGCCTGTGCTCCATCTTTATTTGTCAGCATACTCATTGATAAACTGTAACCCTCTAAAAAACAGTGATGTGAGGCTGTAGAACAAGCATATCTTTCAGCTTTCAGAGCTCTTAAAACCAGTACCAAAGCGAGAAGCAATAAAATGACACCTTGTTATCGGTAAAGGTCAAACGCTTCTCGTGGTAGTCTGCAAGCCGTGCGTCTATTGCTTTGAAACGCCAGAACGTGGCGGGGCATGTGCGCCATCTTTATTTGTCGTCATTCACCTTGATAAAATGTAAGCCATTAAATGTCAGACTTGTAATGATGTACAACAAGCATATCTTTTGGCTTTCAGTGCTTCATAAACCAGTAGCGAAGGTGCTAAATCTCTCACAGCTTCCACTTCTTGTCCATTGATGCTCCAGGGCTTGATAGGGCAGGACGCCATGATCTTTGTCTTTTTAATGTTTAGTTTATGCCCAAACTTCTCATTATCTTCTTGTACGCACATCAGAAGTCTCATGAGTTCCACTTCACTTTCTGCCATTAAAGTTGTATCATCCGCATATCTAAGGTTGTTGATACGTTTTCCAGCAATCTTCACTCCAGCTGAAGACTCGTCCAGACCGGCCTTCCTCATGATGCACTCTGCATATAGGTTAAATAGGCAGGGCGACAGTATGCAGCCTTGCCTCACTTCTTTCTCAATCGGAAACCAATCAGTAAGACCATGCCCAGTTCTTACTGTGGCCTCTTGTCCTTCATACAGGTTCCTGAGGAGACAGATGAGGTGAATTGGAACTCCCATCTCTTGGAGAGCTTGCCACAATCTGCTGTGATCTACGCAGTCAAACGCTTTCGCATAACCAATAAAGCAGAAGTAGATCGGTTTCTGGAACTCTCTTGCTTTTTCCATGATCCAGCGAAGGTTGGCAATTTGGTCTCTAGTTCTTCTGCCCTTGCGAAACCCAGCTTGCACGTTCGGAAGCTCCCGATCCACATACTGCTGCAGCCTTCCTTGGAGGATTTTCAACATCACCTTGCTAGCATGCGAAATAAGCGCGATCGTGCGGTAGTTGGAACAATCTTTGGCACTGCCTTTCTTTGGAATGGGGATGTAAACTGACCTCCTCCAATCCTGTGGCCACTGCAGGGTTGTCCAAATCTTCTGACATAATGTATGCAGAATGTTAACAGCGTGATGGTTGAGGTTTTGAAGCAACTCAGCTGGAATTCCATCAATTCCGCTAGCTTTGTTCTTAGCAAGGCTGGCTAAGGCCCATTCAACTTCACTCTTCAGGATGCCCGGCTCGAGATCAGTAATCACAACCGTCTTATGTTGGGTTTGCACATTCGGGTCCTTCTTGTACAGTTCTTCTGTGTATTCCTGCCACCTCTTCTTTATCTCTGAGGCTTCAGTGAGGTCCTTGCCTCGTTTGTCCTTTATCACGCCCAGCTTAGCACAGAAGCTTCCTTTGATATATTTGATTGTCTTATACAGAGCTCTTGTGTTCCTTAATTGGCTGTTGTCCTCAACTGCTTGGCACTGTATGTTCAGGAAGGCATTCTTATCTCTACTTGCTATTTTCTGAAAATAGCATCTTTCTTGGATGCCGCTTTTAATGGGGAAATAAAAGCAAAAGAAATGCAAGAAAGCTAACTGGTTATCCCTTCTTGCTATTTTTTGAAAATCCGCATTGAGAACCTTGTATCTTTCTCTTTCCCCATAACTTTTGCCATCCTCCTTTCCTCAGCTATTTGCAAAGCCTCTTCAGACAACCAGTTTGCTTTCTTGAATTTCTTTTGCTTTGGAACTACCTTAGTAGCAACTTCTTGTATTATATCACTAACATCAGTCCACATCTCTTCGGGCTGTCTGTCTTTTAGATCTAATTCTTGAAATCGATTCCTCACTTCCACAGCATATTCTAATGGAATTTGATCCAGATCATACCTGAAAGGCCTTCTAGTTTTCTGCGTTTTCCTCAATCGAAGCTTAATTTTTGCAACAAGAAGCTGATGATCGGTGCCACAATCGGCCCCAGGCCTTGTTTTTACTGCTTGTATAGCGCTTCTCCATCTCTGCCGGCCAAGAATATAATCGATCTGATTCCTGTACAGACCGTCCGGTGAAGTCCATGTGTACAGGCACCTCTTGTGCTGTTGAAAATGAGTATTCGCTATGGTCAGGTTATTTTCTTGACAAAACTCTACTAGCCTTTGCCCAGCTTCATTTGGCTCGCCAAGACCGAACTTGCCTATAATTCCGGATATGTCTTCACTCCCGACCTTAGCATTCCAGTCTCCTATGAGAAAAACGGCGTCTGATGATGGGGTGCGATCTAAAAGGCATTGTAGGTCCGCATAAAATCTCTCAACGTCAGCTTCTTCAGCAGTAGTGGTCGGTGCATAGACTTGGATAACTGTTATGTTGAAAGGGTGACCTTGGATGCGAAGTGAAATCATTCGGTCGTTTTTGGGGTTGTACCCTAGCACTGCTTTGCTAATTCTTCTGTTTACTTTGGGAGCGACCCCATTCCTTCTCTTGGATTCGTGCCCACAATAAAAGACATAATGGTCGCCGGAGTTAAATTCTCCCATTCCGGTCCACTTGAGCTCGCTGATACCCAATATATCAATGTTCAATCTGTTCATTTCTCGCTTGATGACATCCAGTTTACCTTGCGTCATAGATCTTACATTCCATGTTGCTATACCATGGTCCATACCGAGTTCTGGAGCGCACCTCTCCGGTTAATTATGTGGTGGAACCTGTTACGCCGTCCCATGATCTACGCCGGCGCGGACGTGAGGTCGTTCACGTCCAGCGCCTCAAACCCTATTGCGACCCTGCCGTCTTGCTCACGCCGTAAGTCGCCAGGATGTCTCATCTTCGTCCCGCGGGTAATTGTGGAGAGGAAGAAGTGCACGAGGAACATTTCAGTCAGTGGCATCGTGATCGCTGCGCATGTTGGACCTGGCTGTGTTCGCTGTCGCTGTGTTCGCCGCTGATCTACCCAGTCCTGCTGATCGAGTCCTGCTGATCTGCCCAATAAACTCCCATCTCACAAAATTTTGAAAGTGATATATTCAAGAAAATAGACCCCTTTGAGCATGAAATGTACACTCAGAGGAGTGCTTGGAAGATATCACTTTGCCTAGTGGTAAAATCTGCGGCTGAGACCGTCAGCATTCCCATTTTCTGTTCCCCTACGGTAGCGAGCTTCAAAATTGTGCTCCCGCATGGCAAGAGTCAAGCGCAACAAACGGCCGTTTTTCGGAGACATGTTCCGGAACCATGTCAGTGGACAATGGTCCGTCTCAATTGCGAATCAGGCGCCGGCCAAATAAAACTGGAGCTTTTGCATAGCCTGCGCACTCCTTCACAAGCGCACTCCTTCTGCGAGGCGCTATATGCTTCTTCTCGCGCCGTAAGCTTCCTGCTTACGAGCAACACGGGGTGTTCCTCCATATTCTCTTTGTGCTGGCTCAGAACCGCCTCCATGCCCCTCTCACTCACGTCGCACTGAGCAATTAAGACGCTATCATAGGAAGGAGCACTCAGCACGGGGCAGCTGGTCAGCGTTTTCTTTAACGCGAGGAAAGCCTGTTCCTTAGTGGCATTCCAGTTTACATTAACAGGTTCGCCCTTTCTCAAACTGTCGGTGGGCGGACTCGCCATCTCCGAGTATTCCGGTATATAGTGCTGATAATATCCCGCCAACCCGCGCGCGTATGTCGGTCTTTAGTTGTTGCGGAGCTGGGATAATCGCGTATGGTAGTGGTATTCGCGTCCAGCGGCATGTGGTAGCCCCTCCCGATAACATGACCAAGGTACTCAACCTCGGCCTTTCCAAGCTGACACTTCTCTGAACGGACGGTCAACCTCGCCTCTAGCAGCCGGGTTAAAATATCACACAAGTGACGCAGGTGATCGTCCCGGCTATCGGAAAATACTGAAGTGTTATCAATGTAGGCTAGCGCGTATGCTTGCGTTCCTGACAACACTCGATCAATGAGCCGCGAGTAGCAAAACGGCGAGTTTTTGAGCCCGAAGCTCATTATGAGCGGTCGAAAAGTGTCGAGGGGTGAGATAAAGGCCGCTTACTAACTTCCCCTTTCCGTTAAGGGGACCTAACAGTAGCCACGGGTCAGGTGGAGAGTCGATACATGCTGGGCCCTGCTGACCGCTTCCACCCGCTCCTCCAGGTTAGGAATGGGGTAAAGTTGGTCTCGAGTGACGGCATTAACCCTTCGGTAGTCAATGCAGGGTCGTAGCTCTTTTCCTGGCACTTCTACTAGCATGATGGGGTAGGTGTATTCCCTTTCCACCGGTACAATAACACCGAAATAAGCATGCGTCTAATGTCGCTATTAAGAATCTCTTTCTACCTCGGCGAGACGCGATACGGTTTGGAGCGAATAGGCTCATCAGAAGTCAGTTGAATATCATGCTCTACTAAGGGTGTTTTTCCTGGTGTATCCGTGAAAATGCCTTCGATGTCAGAAAGTAGCTGCTGCAGGTCCTCCTTTTGTGGCTCGGCGAGATCTGAGTCACCCCACACGCTCTCGAGAACGCCAGTAAAAGAGGGTGTACCCCTACCTGCAAATACAAAATCGGTCTCTACCTCTGCGCATAGTTGGTTTCCGAAATTTTATCCACATCTACTGGTCCCTCCCACTGCACATCAAGCATGTTTGCTTTGGATGCGGCCAGCAGCATTACCTTGTCTCCTGCGGAAAGCGATCGTTGCCGCGCGCCACTGTAGTAGTACTGTTTGGCTTTCTGCTGGGCCGACCTCTGGTTAGAATCCACAAGCTCTCTGCATGACTGACACCGTTCTAGCAGACGAAGCACTTATTTGAGAACGGTTGGGTCGTCGCCCTAACCTTCCCAGGATTCGTGCAGCATGCGAAGGGGTGCCCTGAGCGACCGGCCGTATACCACTTCAGCTGAACTGAACCCCGTGGCTTCATGCGATACGGAGCGTCACGCAAACATATAGAAGCCGGCAGACATGCTTCCCAGTCGCGGCGGTGTTCATAGCACAATGCCCTGAGCCCTCTTTTGAGCCCTGAGTGCCACGTCTCTACGCTGTTACTCTGAGGGTGTATTACAGAGCTGTGCAGTATGCGAATCCCGCATTTCTCTAGAAAGGTGCCAGTCATCGCACTCATAAAAAGGCTGCCTTGGTTGCTTTGCAGCTCAGCGGGGAAACCAACCCTAGAAAACATCTGATAGACTGTCGAAAATTCCCACCGAGTTTAGCTCCTTCAGGGGAATTGCCTCAGGAAACTTCGTCGCTGGGCAGATGATCGTTAGGATATAGCGATTGCCCAAAGCGGTCACAGTTAGTGTACCGACAACATCCACCACAAGGCGCCGGAACGGCTCGCTAATCAGGGCACAGGTTTCAGAGGTGCCCTCTTTTATGCTGTGATTTTCCTACTCTTTGAAAAGTGTCACACGTCTACACAAACCTCTCATGATCCTTAAAACATCCTGGCCAATAAAATTCAACAGCAGAGCCTTTCTTTTCTTGATGCCGAGATGACCGGACAAGCCGCTTCCATGACACAGCTCCAAGATACTTGTCCGATATTTTTGTGGCACCACTAGCTAGCTGGTCGTACTGCACGCCGTTGTGTCTTTCTACTGCCTATAGATTATTCCTGCGCGCTTATTCAGGACAATGTTTTTTTCTCGCCATTTCGTCACTGATCCTAGCACTTCACATTTTCTAGAATGTCATCGTTCGCCTGTTCAGCCGCTATGGCACCTCTGTGCACCCTCCTAAGCTCAGGGAAGTCGTCCAATTGGGGATCCATTCGAGAGGTTTCAAATTCCTCACTGAACTCACCAGGCGGCGCAGAAGGCATCACATTCTCGAAAGGCACCACCGCTGTACCTAAGCCAGATTTTCCCTCGCAGAGTACATGCTCGTCACCTTCATCCGAATGATCCAACTGGGCCGCGATTTCGTAGGCTTCAGAACGCGTAAGCGCGTGCACGCAACGATCCCCGTAGCTCAAGCCCCTTTTCTTTAGCTGGTCGTCTGAGCGGTTAGAAAAGAAGTAAGGGCACTGCTCCGGCCAAGTCACTGACACCACCACCTCTGTATGAAGTACTCCAAATGGGCCCTAAATTCTGACGCCTGTGGTGAAACAAGCGCTGTGTGCACCACATCCATCGTAATCGCGCAGAACATGACAATGTTTCCCATCTACGATCATTTCCCGCATGTACGGCTACAGCAAGCGCATGTTTACGTCGTCTAGGGTGGTGAGCGAAAAAACTACTTTTGCCCTTCGACAGCCGCTCGCGATGTTCCCGGGTTCGTTACAGCGAAAGCAGACTACAGGTTTCCTTCTCCCTCCTCTCTTTAATGTCAACGTTGTTTCTCTCATGGCTGCGCCGTTTTCGCGGTTCCCTTTTTTTGCCTCTTTCTCTCCCGCGAGGGGGTACTCACCTCTCGTTCCGCGATGGATTCTTCCTGAAATCTTTGTGAGATTTTGCGACTGCTCTCTCCCTACATCGCGCCTGACTTGAAACTTTTGAACGAGCTCGGCGGCGCGTTCCAAGTTTTTCTTTCCGGGCTTGCCTTGCGCCCACAGCCGCGTTTCCTCATTTAGACTGTTGTACAACTGTTCTAAACAGATTTCTTCGACGACCGTTTCACGCTCTTTATAAACCTCGGCGGTCTTGAGCCATTCGATAAGATTTGCCTTTAAATTGTAAGCGAAATCCGGAAAAGATTCAGAAGGTCATTTCAACGCTTTTCTCAACCGCCGACGGAAGGTTTCGGCTCAGAGGCGATACTTCTTAAGGAAAGTGGCCTTTACTTTCTCGTAATCGTCGGCCGCCTCTTTCTTAAGCCGAGCAAACACGTCGGGTGCCTCACACGCCAAAACTGTCAAGAGGTGCGGGGCCCAGGTGGAACAAAGAATTTCGTTTTTATCATATACGTGCTCGAAGTTGACATGAAAGAGCCCGATATCCTTATCCATTGTAAAAGCTGACAATAGGTCTTTCATTTCAGGCGGCTTAGATGTCTGACGGCTCTAAACAGCGGCCCTGTCCGCTTTCGCCACTTTTGTCTGAGCTTCCGCTAGCCTCACCTCCAATTGCTTATTCTCTAGCTCCATTCAATTCCTCTTTCCTTTTTCTTTCCTCCATTTCTTCTTTTCATTTTTGTTCCTCAATTTTTTCTTTCCTTTTTCTTTCCTCCATTTCCTCCTGCGCTTTGTGGTTCATCTCCTCCAGCATTCCCCAATATTCTGGTCTTCAAAACCGTCACTTTCGATCGCGCTGATAATCTGCTGTTTTCTTCTCGCTTTCTCACAATCAATCCCCAATTCCTCACATATCAATGTTAGCTGTATTGTACGCAGCTTTCTCCAGTCCATAACTACCCCTATTTGTGAACACAAGTCTCTCAGAAGTACGTTGGTGTAAAGCAAGTTTCAAATTCGAACAGACTTCTACAACCAACTTTCCTTAACAGGAAGAACACCTTTAAGCCTGGCAAAACTAAAATAAAGAAGGCGACACTCTCACCAAACCGAAGCAAGGACACCACGCAAACCATCCCACAGCTGCCATTCAGTAGTCGTGACCCAGATTGCGTGTTGTAGACACGGTTGATTTATCGGGGCAGGAACAATATTTACATGGTAGCGTTTAGTTAGTGGGAGGCTGACTAGAGGAGCAGTCTCCTTTTTAGAACCCCCGAAACATACTTGTCACAAAGTTTTTATAGGGTTCATTCCCTGTGTTCCCTAGATGAGGGGCGGGCCAGAGTAAGAGGGAGTGCGTTCCGTCAGCTCATTATCGCGCACTTTCACACGCTCGCTCTAACACTTTACTCGCACTCATTGACATGCCCCTCCCACTGGTCATGGCTTGAGTGTGAGGAGGTGGTCGTCCAGACGGCGTAGATGGCGTCAGTCAATGGTCGCTGTGAGTGCTTTCAGCTATTCTCATCAGTCCGACGTGAGCGGGCGGCACTCAAAGAGGCAACCTAGCCGAAAACTGTTCCCTTGGTACACCACGGGACGAAAGGGAAGAATGCACTTCCGCTCGCCATAGCGGTGCTCGGCTCTTGAAGACAGCGGAAAGGGGTTATTTCTCTCCTTTGTCCGCTCTCCGACTTGTTGACTGGACCCAACACGGTAAATGCCACCGGGGGACGAACTTCTCCCTTCGGCTGGTCCATATCAGGTGCATCTAAGGGCGTCTCATCGTCGCCGATGTTAGGCGTTTATAGCCGGACCATCGCCAGCTCTTTCTTCGGTGGTCCGAGGCGCCTGCTTCCAGCTCGATCCGTTGTCGCCGTTTTTAAGATCCCGCGCGGCGGTCTCCGCAGCTCTTCCGATCACTACAGGAATTAGGTTGATAAACTGTAACCCTTAAGGAAGGAGAGATGTGAGGGTGCGGCTCTCAGTGCTCCTAAAAGCTAGAAGCAATAATATGGAAACTTGTCTCGGCAAGTGTCAAAAGCATCCGCGTGTTACACTGCAAACTGTACGTGTTATCGCGTGGAAAACGCCCAAACAGAGCGAGTTATTTGCGTCGTCTTTATTTGTCAGCTGTGAGGTTCATGAACTGTAACCCTTAAAAGGACAGAGTTGTGGGGCTATATAACAAGCATATCTTTCGGCTTTCTGTACTCCTAAAATCAGTCGCGAAGCTAGAAGCATTAAATGACAACTTGTGTCGGCAAAGGTCAAAAGCATTCGGTAGATATGGGTCACTCCGGAGCGAGCCGGATCGTCGGAGCCGCTCTTTTCAAAGAGCGGGTGAGCCATTTGGCTCTGCAAAGTCGGAGCCGGATCCGCCGGAGCCGTCGGATCCGGAGCGGTTGCTGGTTCTCTCGTTCAGTGAACCTTTCCGTCACAGGCGATTGCGACTTCCGCGACATCTATTATCGATGAAAGAAAGGTACTTCCTGCCCTTTCTCGCAAGATTCGCAATAATGTCCTCGCCCTCGCCTGCCTTTTGAGCGGAGTACGCCGTTCGTTTGGAGAGCGAGTGTGGTGGTTCTTTTGATTTTGTTCTATGGATGGAGATCTGCTAGATGGCTGGAATGGCGGTTCTTTTTAAAAGCCGGTTCTCTCTCCTTCAGTGAGCCTTGTCTGTCGGAACCGGATGAGATTTTTCAAAACGCAAAGCGAAAAAGCAACTATACCGCCCTTGCTTGTCAGTGTCACAACCAACCCATTGCCTGCGGCTCTTCCCGCTGTTAGGTTTGGGTCGCGCGTGCCCGGTTATCGCACCGCTGCCACCAGTTATTACGTTCGTGGCTCGCGTGCTCAGCCCACCGCTGACGCCAGTTGTTACATGCGGCGCGCGGCCCCTCGGTAGCGTTGGCCTGGCGGCTCCGTGGACGGCGGACGGCATCAACGATCCCAGCAAAGACGAGGCGTCTTCTAACGAAACAACCTTTACTACAACATCATGAAGAAACGGGCACAGGAGCTGACCCGGAGAGAATCCAGACACTCTCACACAGCTGGTGTCTAGCGTCGTGTCAACGGCGCGTCGAAGTAGTCTCTGTCGCAGCGGAGTCTGCCGCTGCTTTTTATAGGTATGCCAGTTCACAGGGAAAGGGAAAACCCTCACAATAAATGGAGAGCCAAACACGTTTGGACACGACGGGATGACTCAACTGCATCGCACTGAACCACGAAAGCTTTAGTGCAGTCTGGCGATCGTAGCACAGGCTGGCACATTAGAGCGCTCTTTAAGGCTCTAGAAGCGCTTTCCTTTGTCTCGTCCCAGACGACTGTTTGAGGCTCCGTTTTTCTGAGAGCATCTGTCAGGGGACTCGCAATATCAGAATACCTAGGGATATATCTCTGATAGTAGCCGGCGACACCTAAGAACGACCGGATATCGGTCTTTGTGCGCGGCTGAGGAAAGTTTCGTATCGCAGCAACCTTTATTTCAGAAGGACGGCGACGACCCTGTCCAACCACGTGACCGAGGTAAACAACTTCGGCACGTGCCAACTGACGCTTGGGGGTGTGGGCCGTTAAACCGGCTTGGCGCAAACGGGTTAGCACTGGCCGCAAGTGTGTCATGTGCTCCGACCAGGATGCGGAGAATACCGCAACATCGTCCAAATAAGGCAAAGCGAACTCCTCAAGTCCCCGCAACACTTTGTCCATGAGGCTTGAAAAGCAGTAAGGCGCGTTCTTTAAACCAAAACTCAAAACTTTAGGACGGAAAGTTCCCATTGGGGAAATGAACACCGCATACCTACTAGCCTGCTCTGTTAGGGAAACCTGCCAGTAACCCCTGACAAGGTCTAGTGTGGAAATAAACTGAGCGCTACTAACTTTCTCGATGCGCTCCTCGACGTTCGGGATCGGATAAATTTGATCCTTAGTGATGGAATTTAGCTTACGGTAGTCGACACAAGGACGAGGGTCCTTGCCCGGTACCTCAACCAAAATCAAAGGGGAGGTGTAATCAATCTCACAGGCCTCCACAACATCCAGCTCCAACATTTTCTTTACCTCAGCCTCCATAATATCGCGCTGTCGGGATGGTACACGGTACGCCTTGGACCGTACAGGCTCTGAGGAGGTAAGTTCAATGTCATGAGTAAGGACAGAAGTTCTACCAGGCCTATCAGAGAATTGACCTCGAAACTCTGGCAAGAGTTCGTGCAATTCGGTTTTCTGCTCAGGCGAAAGCGGTGCTTTAGCGACTAAGTCACTAATTAGTTGTTCGGTGACTTCCCTGTTCGTCACTGTACCTAGTCCCGGAAGTTCGACCGGAAGCTCTTCGGGCATGTTCACCATCATACTCACCACTGCTTCCCTTTGCCTGTATGGCTTAGGCAGATTACAATGGTAAACTAGATGTACCTTCCGTTTTCCTGGCAGACTCACTGTGTAGTTAACGTCCGACAATTTTTGCACAATCCGTGCCGGACCCTCCCACTGCACGTCCAGCTTATTTTTCAGCGATGGGCGTAAAATCATTACCTCATCGCCCACCTCAGAGCGACGGGTCCTGGCTGTCCTATCATAATGGACTTTGGCCCTCTGCGGAGCTTTGATCATGGCTTCTTCTGACAACTCCTGCGCCCGCCTCAAACGTTCGAGCAACCTGAGCACGTACTCTACTACGACTGGGTAATCGCCCTGGCCTTCCCACGATTCATGAAGCATGCGAAGAGGAGATCGCAGCGTCCGACCGTACACAAGCTCTGCTGGCGAAAACCCTGTAGTTTCATGCGGCGCGGTTCTTAGGGCAAACATCGCCGCCGGCAGGCATAGCTCCCAGTCAGTTTTTCGCTCAAAACACGTAGCTCTCAAAAGCCGCTTCATGACGGAGTGAAGCTTTTCAACGGAATTCGACTGTGGGTGGTACACGGAGCTATGCAAGAGCCTTATTCCGCATCTTTCCAGGAATGTGGTCAAAGCGCTAGTGAACACTGTGCCCTGATCTGATTGGATTTCTGCAGGAAAACCAACTCGCGCAAATATGGACAGCAGTGCATTCACTATCTCCACTGAACTGAGTTCTTTAAGCGGGACTGCCTCGGGGAACTTTGTCGCGGGACAAATCACTGTCAGAATATGTCTATACCCTGAGTTTGTTACCGGCAGTGGTCCCACAGTGTCAATAACGAGCCTTCTGAAGGGTTCCGTAATGACAGGCACCAACCTCATCGGCGCTCTCGATTTGTCCCCAGGTTTGCCCACATGCTGACAGGTGTCACATGTCCTTACAAACTCTTCTGCGTCCCGAAAACATCCTGGCCAATAGTACTCTTGCAATAGGCGGTCCTTAGCCTTTTTAATTCTTAGGTGCCCCGACCACGACCCTCCATGCGACAAGCGCAACAGATCCTGGCGATAGCACTCAGGCACGATCAGCTCATCGAACTCAATTCCCCTGCGGTCTAGATACTTTCGGTACAGGACCCCATTTCGCACTTCAAAACTGACATTTTTCTTGGCGATACCTTCTTTTAGATTGCAGCGGATGTTCTCAAGGCTGCGATCCTTTTGTTGCTCGGCTATCAAAGCCGACTTGCTGACTTTCAGCAACACGTTAAATCTCTCTGACGTAGGCGCGACGAACAAACCTGCAGATAGTTCTTCTAAACTACCCGTGGTGGGCATTTTCTCTCCTGTATCCGGTGCCTTCAATTTTTCAGGCTCACTTGTGTTTAAAGCGGACGTGGTCTCAGTCTCAGCGTGCTGTGCCTCCGACCCTTTTTCATCGCTTGACAACCTCATCTTCGGAACTACCGCCTTTGCAGCAAGCTCCCGAGCTCTAGATCTGGTTAAGGCTAGTACGCTAGCCTCTCCAAAAACAAGCCCCTTTTCGCGCAAGAGGTGATCGAACAGCCTGTACTTTTTTAGCAGACTCGATTTTACTTTGTCGCAATCCTCTGCTTCCTCTTTTGTCAAGCGAGCGATTACGTCTGCCGCCTCACCGGGTAACAAAATGAGCAAGCGCTGTGGCCAAGTTTCCCGAGAAAACCCTTGCTTCTCGCACGTTCGCTCGAAGTTAACCAGGAACAAACCAATGTCCTCTCCAAGCTTAAACGGCCGCATTAGGTCACTCATTTTGAACGATTCCCGTTCTCCTGCACCGTGAGCCCGACTTGCACTACCAGCGTGTCCCGCGTCTACCTCGATACGTTTCATTTCCATAGCGAGTTGACGGTCTCGCTCCTCTTTCTCTTGTCTTTCCTTACGGTCACGTTCCTCTTTTTCTAGCCTTTCCTTACGTTCACGTTCACGTTCACGCTCACGTTCCTCTTTCTCTAACCTTTCCTTACGTCCACGTTCACGCTCACGTTCCTCTTAACCCAGCAACAACGACAACACAATTACCAGCTCTGTTCTCTACT
>JAJIZL010041905.1:1412-15268 GCA_023969395.1 Amblyomma maculatum
CCACTCTGGCCAAACTTCGCATGGTGGGAGACCAGGTGGGTCGTATGGTCCGCCGGGTCTCCAACAAGCGGGGCGGATTACGAAGCAAGGATGCACTGCGGCTTGCCCATGCTTTTGTAACGAGCAGAATACTCTACTCGACACCCTACTTGTACCTGCGTAAACACGATGAGAATCAATTGGAGGCCATCCACCGGAAAGTCGTCAAGCGGGCTCTCGACCTTCCGGTCAGCACGTCCAACCAGAGACTTCTGGCTCTGGGCGTGGTGAACACGTTCCGGGAGCTACGAGAAGCCCACTTACTAAGCCAATACACGCGTCTTACACAGACCACATCCGGTCGCCGCCTCTTGGACCGGCTACACATCAAACACGATTACCACATTGAGGAAAGGGTGAGAGTGCCAGAACTCTGGAGACGCGCCCTCCGGGTCCGACCCCTTCCCCGCAACATGTCCGAAGAAGACCATAACGGTCGTCGCCAGGCGCGCGCGGAAGCGTTGGAGCGATACTATGGCCACCAGCAACACGTGTATTATGTGGATGTTGCCGGCCCTTACCATGGGGGGTGCTATACGGCTGCAGTCGTACACAACACAAACACGGTTAACGGGCTAACTTTCAAAGCCTACAGCACAACTCACGCGGAGGAGATTGCTATCGCTCTGGCTCTCAGTATTCCCAATTCGAAACACATCATCACCGACTCGCGAGGGGCCTGTCGGAATTATAGGCTGGGATGGGCTCCCCCGCTTGCCCGGCGTATATTGCAATCTAGCTGCCGATACATAGACCCAACTCCGCATAATCTTATTTGGGCACCCGGTCACCAGGGGCTCAGGGGAAACGAACAGGCCGATCAGGCCGCCCGCGCACTCTCTCCCCGGGCTATCTCCTTGTCCTTGGAAGCCTACTCCCAATCAGACAATCTGGCCCTTACATTCAAAGACATCACCGATTACTACAAGGAGGAGCACAGGCGCTACCCGGCCCCTTGTAAGGGACTGGATCGCGCTGACGAGCGCCTCCTCATCAAAATTTTTACCAATACAGTACTGTGCCCGGCGGTGCTTAAACATTTCAACCCGTCCTTTGATGGTGCGTGCCAGTACTGTGGGAAGATGGCCGACACCTTTCACATGGTCTGGGCGTGCCAGTCAAACCCATCCATTCCCCCCAACCCCAATCCAACTAGAGAGGACTGGGAGGCGGCCCTGCTCGGCTGTCAAGAACTCAAGGCTCAAAAGGCCTTGGTTCAACGGACGCGGGCGGCGTTGCGGGCCAATGGGGCCCCGGAATAGGGGCTCCACCTAGTATTGTGAGGGGGAGACCGATACGTCTCTAACACAAACACCTCTGTAATCATTTAATTGTTATTTATAAATGTTTTAACCCCCCCCCCTTCGGGCCGCGCGGGTACCGGTGCGAGGATGCCCCAATACCCTTGCGTTTAATAAGTTTTCTCGCTCGCTGTCCTTCCAACAACCAGCGTGCGTCACTCGAACAGTGGTGTTTAGGCGACGCAGCTCCTCTTTCCGCTCACAGCGCGATTGCTAGGTGCAGCGTCTGATGCCGGACGCCTCTGACGTGATCGCTGTGCAGTAGCGCTTCTGCTGGGAAAGCGTCCCCTGCGATGTGTGCCGAGCTGCTTCCGAGGAATCATGCTTCTTCGTGGTGCTGCCGAGCGAGATAGAGGACGATCCCATCAAGGCGTCAGCCCCATGATCGCGTCCGCCTTCATGGCGCGTCGCTGCCCGGCTTTCTCCCTCCGAGACACCGAGTTCTTTGGTTCGTTCCGCTTGCTCAGGCGCACGTTTCGTTGCCGCACCGAACGCTGCGTTGCTCAGCGCTCACCGCGTGATTCGTGAGTGCAAAGTCCGACGCGGGGCGCCTCATCAGTGACTGCTGCGCCGTAGCTCATTGTCTTACACTCCTTGTCAGGTCGACGGGTGTTGTATTGCAGGGCCTTGCGTGCTCGCTCTTGAGACCCGTGTGATGGAAGCGGCGCCGTCTACCAGTGCCGGTAGCGCTGGGCGGTGCGAACATTTGCCACTTGCCGCATCGACGTACGCAACCGACTTGCTGTACATCGAAGTAAGTAAGTAAGTAAGTAATTGGTTCACAGGAAGGGAAAGGCGCCGTATCTGTCACACTTGTAACTGTGGACACCTGAACCGCGCCGTAAGGGAAGGATGCAGGTGGGAGGGAAAGTGGACAGAGAGAAAGGGGAGCCGTAGTGGAGGGCTACGGAAATTTCGACCACCTGGGGATCTTTAGCGTGCGCTGACATCGCACAGCACACGGACGCCACTTCGTTTCGCCTCCATCGAAGCGCAGCCACCGAGGTCGGGTTCGACACCCGGGAACTCCGGACAGTAGTCGGGCGTCTTACCACTGCACCACCCCGGCGGGGCCTGTACATCGAATCGAAGCGTCTGATTAGTGCTTCTGCTCTTTTCTCCCTCCTCTCTGTGTTGAATATGGGATGCATGTTACGAGGGAGGGGGGGAATGATTAGATTTTCTCGTAGTCCCCTATCCCTCTGCACGCCTACCATTTCGAGTATATTTCTACCCGTGGTCGTTAGACTTAATCTTTCCAGCTGCGAAACTTGACAGCCTCCGCTATTTCGTGCCAGCTATTGTGCACTCCCATAGAAAGGAGCTTCTCTGTGGATGTGGTAATTGGTAAGCCCAGGGCTCTCTTTATGCACCGTCGAATGAGAGAGTCTAACCTCTTCTTCTCCTCCGACCTGATATTTAAGAATGGCGTGGCATAGCTCACGCGACTTATTACGTAAGCTTGGATGAGTTTAAGCTAGCTTCTTTCAGGCCTCGTCCTTTCGAAGCGATTCTTCTAAATATTCCAATGGCTTGTGTGGCGAATCCCTCTAGCTTTCTGATTGTTCCATCATTATATCCATTTTCCTGGATGAATAGTCCTAAGATTCTGATTAGATCTACCTTTGGAACTGGTTTTTCTTCTACTTTAATGTCAAATTCTCAGCTGCGCTTGCATCCGAGGGACTTTGGGTTATAGACGAATAATTCTGATTTTTGCGGCGAGCATGATAGACCCCTACTGGCAGCGTAGTATACGACAGTGTCCGCCGCCGCCTGCAGGCGCTCCTCACTGCTCGCATCACTACCCTGGTTAACCCAGAGATTGATGTCATCCGCATAAATACTGAAATTTAGCCCCTTTATGCTCCTCAGAGCTTCTGGGAGGCCCCTCATCGCCACGTTGAAAAGGAACGGGGAGAGAACCGAGCCCTGCGGCGTCCCCCTGCTCCCTAACTTCACTGTGTGGGACTGAATGTCTTGAAACTTTATGCAGGCAGTTCTGTTTGACAAGAAGTCCTTGATATACTCATATGTTCGTTCACCTACTCCGATTTCTTGGAGACCGTGAAGGATCGCTTCGTGTTTAACTTTGTCAAAAGCCTTTGTCAAGCCCAGGCCGAGAATCACTTTGGCATCTCTAGAACGCGAGTCGATTATGTCCTATTTGAGTCGGAGCATCACGTCCTGCATGCTCAAACCCGGTCGAAAGCCGGCCATCTTGTGCGGCCACAGGTCGTGTTTCCCCATAAAGCGCGTCATTCGTGTCTGGACTACATGCTCCATCAATTTTCCCATGCATGAGGTTAGAGAAATAGGTCTTAGATTTTCTACTTTCGGGGGTTTGCCCGGTTTTGGGATTAGAATTACGTTTGCTGACTTCCACGGCCGAGGCAGGTGCCCTTTAGTCCAAATTTCTTGCATATACTCAGTAAGAGCGCTGATGGAGTCATCATCCAGGTTTCTTAAAATTTTGTTAGTTATCCCGTCAGGGCCCGGGGCTGATTTTGTTTTTGGTCCCAATATTTCTGCCCTGACCTCCGCCTCCGTGATGGGTGCGTCCAGCTCCTCGTTGGGAGCTCCGTCATACTCTCGGAGGGGGGCACTATGAGTATCGCCAATGTACATGTTGACTAGTGCATCCAAAAATTCCGCGTCTGTACCCTTAAACGCGGGCCTGGCTTTTGATAATCTAATTCCTGACTGGGATTTTGAGTTGGTCGGATCTAATAGGTGTCTCAGCAGACCCCACGTTCTGGCCCTCTTCCATCTCGTCGCATCTGCTGCACCAATTCTGTTCGCATAATTTAACCGCATAATTTTCAGTTTCTTTATTATGTCTAGCTATCCTCCTTCTAAGATTACGGTTCCACGTTTGCTTCTTTAGTTTTGCCTCCCACAGTTTTGCCTCCCACATGTGAAGCAGTTTGCTATCAGCTATCTCCGGGGCATCGTCCCCTTCAAGATTCTTTGTTGCCTCTCCAACGTGACGCATGAGGGTCTTCGTCCATTTTTCTTTGCTTGTAATCTTCCTTTCGGCAGCCTTCTTTCGCTTTTCCCTAAATAGTTCCCATTGCGTAACCCTCGGTTGACACACACGGCGCGTCTTAACTCATTTTTTAAGGATCGAGGCGAGAATAAAATGGTCGCTGCCAAAATTTTGCTCCGAATTTTGCCAGTTCAGATCTTTCACATTTTTGGAGAAGGTCAAGTCAGGGGAAGTGTCTACGCAGACGCTGTTACCCCCCCTGGATGGAAAACTAGGGTCCATGTGCAAGGTGAGTCCCAGCTCGTGCGCGTCTTCCCATAACTGCCTGCCTTTAGGATCTTGTTTAGCGTAACCCCATTCAGGGTGCGCCGCATTGAAGTCACCGACTATAAGCAAGGGGTTACTTCCGGCTGTGAATATCGCTTTGCGAAAGAGGGCCCTGAATATCACCTTTCTCTACTGTGGCGTACTATATAAATTTAAGAGGAACAGGCTTGGTTGCTCTTTTCGTCCCGTAAGAATTTCCAATAGCACTGCCTCAATGTCTTTCGAATTGATTTCGTGCATGATTGCAGCAATGTTCCTCTTAACCAATGTTGTGACGCGAGATTTCTTACCTCTGTCACTTGAAAAAGATTGGTATCCCGAGAGTTTTGCTGCTTTACCCGTCTCTTGCAGGGCTATAGCTAGTGGTTTCTCATCTAATAGCGTCAAGTACTGTTGCACTACCGCACGCTTGCTTTGGAAGCCGCGACAGTTCCACTGCCAGATCAAAGACCTCTGGCCATTATGGAGCTGATCAAATTTTTCCTCAGCTTTTTGCTGCCATTCTCCGATGTCAACTAATTCTGCCCTTTGATGTTATGCTTCGCCCGCAAGGGTTTGGATCTGGCTTTGAATTTGGTTTATTTCTCTCATAATTTGGGTCATGAAAGATTCAATTTTAGCTTCGATTTTGGCTTCTAATCTTCTTTTTAGTGCCACCAATGGATCAGCGTCTTCCCCTTTGCGTTTCATTGGGGGCGGTCTAGCCGATTCTACAATCATATTTTCCTCCTCCGGTGCCGCAGGCTGCGTGGAAGTCGCAGCCTTACGAGTCAGGCCAGTTGGTTTTGATACCAATTTTGGTGGCGCTCTATGGGGAGAGAGGGATATGGTACGCGCTTGCCCTTTTTGTCTATGCAACTCTTGAGTGAGCTTATTAATGATATCTTTAAGCTCCCCAACTTCTTTCCTTAATTTATAGATCTCCACGTCCTTGTTATTTGCTTGGGAAGCCCCACTCTCAAAGCTTACATTTTTACGGTCCCTGCTCAGGCTCCGCTTCTAAGTCCACGGGTTCTCCGGGTCCCTGGTACTCGATCTCCAGCTGTGTCTGGATCCAGAACGCCCCCTGGAGCTGGAATTCGACCGGCCGCGCAGCTGTCGCCCTTCGGTAGTCTACTCCAGCCTCGGGAAGGAGTCGAAAGTCCGTTTCCACGCTTGACCTTGGAACGACCTCGGTGATTTTGCTCGACGATCGCTTCGACTTGCTTTTGCTGCTTGCTCTGAAGTTGCTGCTGCTGTTGCTTGTTGACCTTGCGTTCCCATTTCCTATTCTTTACCTCGTATGGAACGCGGTAGAGTTCTCGACATTTTTTGTCACCAAACGGGTGTCTTTTCCACACAGTTGACACTTGCACTCACAGAAATGGTCTTGTGGTGGTTCTATGCCACAGCCACGGCATTTCACATTTGCGGGGTCCGGGCAGACGTCTTCGCGGTGTCCGAGCCTGCCGCAGGCGTTGCAAACTTCAAACTTCTTGCGGTAGAGAACGCAGCGTTGCGCCACGGGCGTGAGTCTCACCCACCGCGGCCCCTCTTTGTCTTCAAACAGTATTAAAACTGTCCTCGAGTTTCTTCCCAGTCTTCGCACCCCCAGGACCGGAGGATTACCGTGGACTTGCAGCCTTTTCAAAATATCTTCGTCCGAGAAGGACAAAGGGACTTAATGTATGACGCCTTTCCCGCAGTCCTCTGGCATAGCGATGTACGTAGTCAGTTCGATTTTTTCCCCTTCAAA
This sequence comes from Amblyomma maculatum, assembly GCA_023969395.1. Taxonomy (NCBI): domain Eukaryota; kingdom Metazoa; phylum Arthropoda; class Arachnida; order Ixodida; family Ixodidae; genus Amblyomma; species Amblyomma maculatum. Next base: position 7,804 of record JAJIZL010041905.1, read on the forward strand.
CGCGAGGAGCTTCAAGTCGGCGTACTTTCGCTTCCTTTGCGCGCTGACAGTGGCGACAAGAATGGAACGTTGCTTCACATTGAATGAGATGACATCTTCCCCGGCCGCGTCTGGGCTCACGCCAGCCGCCCTAACTATTACGTCAGCCAAATATACGCACTTCCGTATTTCATCAGACGTACGAAACCGCCGCGCGGCCTCATGACTATTTTCTCGGCGCCGTCCGGAATACGTGCAAATTGCCTTTCGACCGACTTTGCCGCCATCTTCCTGCCTGCGAGCTTCTCGGCGGCTCGCTGGCGTCCCATATTACGTACCTCGTCGTTCACTAGGGCAGCCACTTTCCCTTTCTTCTTACTAACGTAACATTGTCCCGGCACATTCAATTCTTCTGGATCTATATCCGTACCTTGTACGGTCTCTCTCATGGTTAAGGCAGTCTCCGAGCGGAGCTTCCGCCGCCGGTGGCTTCTCACCACCTGGCCTAATCTCAGACTTAGCTCACTACGTGGCTCGTCGAACACATCAAAGTCCCAAAAATCGTAACGAGACGAGGAGGGCCCACCTTAGAAGAACTGATATCCACGGCGTACGTTCTCGAATATCCAAAATCCGTCGAATCCAACTTGTGCTCAAGCGGCCGTAGTCGATGGAGACCATCGAACGCACCTCCGCTCTGCTCAAAGTCAGCGGAGCGAATCCTCTTCAAGGAGAACAGTCAATCTGGCGTCGCCTGCAGACACGAACACTGCGGACAGAAACTGTACGTTTTAAATTTATTTATAGGAAGGAAAAGGCGCGGTAACTGTCTCAATTGTTTTCTGTGGACACCGCAACCGCGCCGTAAGGGAAGGGAGGAAGGTGGAAGTGAAAGTGGAAAGAGAAAAAGAGGAGCCGTAGTGGAGGGCTACGGAGTAATTTCGACCACGCTGGGAAACTTTAACATGCGCTGACATCGCACAGCACACGGACGCCTCTTCGTTTCGCCTCTATCGAAACGCAGCCGCCATGGTCGGGTTCGAACCCGGGTACTTCGGCACAGTAGTCGGGCGTCACACCACTGCACCACCCCGGCGGGGCCGTCCCAAATTTAAGCCGGTATCCCCCTATGCACTTTGTGCTCCCGGCCCAAGACCACCCTTGCCCACATTATTTTATCCTGCCCGGGGTCTTCTTCACCTCCGGGCCGGAGCCTCTGCGAACATGGGAGGACTGGGAGACCTCAATGCGGTCAGCTGACCCGGCCAGGCTGAAGAGCGTCGTCAGTCGGATCGCATACGTCATTCATCAACATAACATGTATGTTTAGATCGCGAGTGGTGGTGGTGGTGGTGGTGGTTATTTATATACCAAAGAATGGAAAAGATGTTTGCCAGCCCCGGTATCTGCTATCTGATATCTGAAGCACCTAAACTGGGCCGGCGGAAATAAAGGGATAGCGAGGAAGGGGTAGAGAAATCAGAGGTGAGCGATAGGGAGAAAGGAAAGGGTAAGTACAAATAAAAAAAATATGAACTATAAAACAATATACGGCCGTTTGCTTGAGGCCCACCGCAAATGTCTTAGGTCACTGAGTACTCGGCACATCAGGCGGGCCTCCGCACTAGCTGCTCTGCGTCCATGTAAGTGTTTAAGGAGCCCGGAGGTGCACACTTCACAAAGCAATGACGGCAGACGTGGGGCGATCGACCGTTATCGTCCAGAATAGCACACGCAGAGTGCACGGTCACAGCGCACACTATCTGGCGAGGTGAAATAGGCTGGTCATCAAGCCCGCCTCTTCGATATATTCACGCAGGCTCACGTGTTTTCGCTCGCGGACGCGTGCAATTCCCGGCGGCCACAGGAGCACAGCTACACTGTCCGGGATTACCCCCTGGGCTCTGTAAGCCGCCAGCAAATCACGTCGCGGTTTGCCTATCGCGGCGCAATGCAGTAGATGTTTGAGAGTCGTGCGCAAATTCAGGAGGCCTAAGTGCCTCGTATTCAACGTATAATAGTTTTTTCTCCTCCTCCAATGCAAATTCTTCAATGCTCTAACTTTTTCTGCTGAGGTAACCCAAGTATTACAAGAAAACTATGGCAATAATCCGTTTTTAGTAATATATACCATGTTTCGGCGCATTTGTACTGTTCAGTATATGAACCATGCGCGGCAATGAGAATACGATGTACTCGTAACGATTCTTCAATATTAGCTTTAATGAATTCTTCGGCTCAAATCAAAATTAAAAATGTACCATGTGTACTGAAGCGAGCCTATTTATATGATATTGAAACTGAATTAGTGCATCTGTGCGTGATGTGACAGTATCTCACTAGGCATACGGGGTTCAGTCAAGTGCGGACACTGCTCCGCGGTCACTACGCGGGTCAGAGCAGAGAGTTGCGTGTGCGGGAGCCGCCAGTTATGCGCATGCGCGAGAGCCGCCAAATTCGAAGCAACCACCCAGCCGTCTCATGCCTAATTTCGATTGCATCTAAACCTAAAAAATAAATTATAAACCTTGTCTTCCACCGGAGAATCGAAACTTCAATCCTTGGATCTCCATTCAGCCCAGCGCTTTACCACTGCGCCACGCCTCGGATGTTTTTTTTCAGCATTGTATTTATTACACGCGTTTACATACAGAAGAGAGCTATATACATTATTTACAAAGTAATCAGCCTGTAGCCGAACACATTCAGTTGAAATATACAATATCACTCAAATAAACACATATTAACACAACACTAAACAGTCGCTAAGAAAACACAACAATACAAAGCATCAGCATTAATATGCAGTTGAGGAGAACATGTTGCCGGGCTAGTTGGTGATCCATTAAGTAAAAGATTTAGCTCAAAAAAAGAACACAACGGACAAAGAACACATAAGACGTTTGACGAGCGCTCGTCAAACGTCTTATGTGTTCTTTTTTGTCCTTTGTGTTCTTTTTTTGCGCTAACTCTTTTACTTAACAGCATTAATATACAATACCTCATAACTAAAGCAAATTTTAAACACAACCGCACTAAAATGGCGGCAAAGAAACACAACACATTAATCATGGGAGCCAGTCCGGTTGATAGTCGCTATCTTCATATGTGTCGCGCAGCTGGAGCACCATCTGGCAGAAATGAGTACACAGCGGAAACAAGAGGCTCAGTATTCAAGTCCAACATTCACGTCTTTCACAGGCTGTGCAGTACAAGGAGCAAATTTATATCAAATGGCTCATAGTCATGTTGGGTGGCCATTATGTACAACACACTGTGAGCATTGAATACAGTCTTCCTTCAGTGTTCTTTGTAGAATGTCCAAAATAATAACGCATTTTTACAGGCAATAAAACAGTGTTCGATGGTTTCAGATGTGTCACATAGGCGGCAATAATCGAAGAAACAAACTTTTTTGTGAAGATACACTTTCACAGGTACACCTTCGGCATGAAGTTTAAAGAAAACGTTTTAGTACAAGTCGAAATCGGCATTTTACGTACTCTTCTCAACAAATGATGCCCCATAGAATTTGAATAGAGAGAACGATATAATGGAGGCGGGAAAAGCGTAGATATTAATACTTTTTATAATTTTTTTCTTGAAGTAGAGAATAAGTACTCATAAAAAAACGAAGTGGCAGAAAACGCACTAAGTCATAAACTTCCTTCATAAAACCAAACAATAAGGGTCGATCGGTAAAATTGTGAGACCACTAAGTTGGGAAGAAGGTTCACAAAGTTAGTTTCTAGGGATGCTCTGATAATTAGATGAGTGCTAATACGGAAGGAATGGAATCGAGAGACTAATTTTCTGACTTAGACAAGTGTTATACCTAGACCACCAGCAGAAACATGCCTGAATAGGCTATCGCGCCGCTTCGGCACAAAAGCGCAAACGATCGGTGAAATATTTAGATGTCGTGCCTCCCGTAATGCAGTACTTGAAAAACATAACAAATTTTTGTCTCCAGAAACGTTGCAGGCCTGTGCTCGACGAAAAATTGATAGACGATGTGAAACAAAAGTCTGAGCGTAGCTTTGAAGGGCCGGAAACATTTATTTATAGGAAGGGAAAGGCGAGGTAACTGTCTCACTTGTTTTCTGTGGACACCGCAACCGCGCCGTAAGGGAAGGGATGGAGTTGGGAGTGAAAGTGGAAAGAGAGAAAGGGGAGCCGTAGTGGAGGGCTACGGAGTAATTTCGACCACCTGGGGATCTTTAACGTGCCGCGCCGTTAGGGAAGGGAGGAAGGTGGGAGTGAAAGTGGAAAGAGAGAAAGAGGAGCCGTAGTGGAGGGCTACGGAGTAATTTCGACCACCTGGGGATCTTTAACGTGCGCTGACATCGCACAGCACACGGACGCCTCTTCGTTTCGCCTCCATCGAAACGCAGCCGCCGAGGTCGGGTTCGAACCCGGGTACTCCGGCACAGTAGTCGGGCGTCTTACCACTGCACCACCCCGGCGGGGCTGAAGGGCCGGAACCCGCCCTCTCCAGTAGTGTCCAGATGGAAAGGTAGCTGTGTCTGTCACATTTGTTCTGTGAACACCTGAGCCACGTCATAAGGGAAGGGAGGAAGGTGGGAGTGAAAGCGGAAAGAGAAAAATGGGCGCCGTAGTGGAGGGCTCCGGAGTTATTTCGAGCTGTTCCTGGCCCTACGGGGCTGGGACGATAGGTCAACGCCGCTTGCTGCGGGGGCCAGTGAGCCACCGAATTTTTATCTGTTGTAGGCCGTCACTGCACCCGCCACCGCTTAGGTTGTGGACGACGGCAGTTGCGGCTGCGTATTTGTGTTTGCTCGGTACGGTGGCTCCGCAAGAGACAGAACGACAGAAGAGACGAAGAAAGCGGGCTGTTCCGACTAGCATCTACCGCCCCCAGGAGCCGAGCAGCCTAGCGATTAGCGGCGCATGCTTTTTCAATGGGCTTCATGTTGGACGCGGCACTAGCTGGAGAAAGCTTATAATACTACTACTACTATTACTACTAGTACTACTATTATTATTATTAGTAGTAGTAGTAGTAGTAGTCAGGAATACACAGAAGAACTGTACAAGAAGGACCCGGATGTGCAAACCCAACATAGGACGGTTGTGATTACTGATCTCGAGCCGGGCATCCTGAAGAGTGAAGTTGAATGGGCCTTAGCCAGCCTTGCTAAGAACAAAGCTAGCAGAATTGATGGCATTCCAGCTGAGTTGCTTCAAAACCTCAACCATGACGCTGTTAACATTCTGCATACATTATGTCAGAAGATTTGGACAACCCTGCAGTGGCCACAGGATTGGAGGAGATCGGTTTACATCCCCATTCCAAAGAAAGGCAGTGCCAAAGATTGTTCCAAGTACCGCACGATCGCGCTTATTTCGCATGCTAGCAAGGTGATGTTAAAAATCCTGCAAGGTAGGCTGCAGCAGTATGTGGATCGGGAGCTTCCGGACGTGCAAGCTGGGTTTCGCAAGGGCAGAGGAACTAGAGACCAAATTGCCAACCTTCGCTGGATCATGGAAAAAGCAAGAGAGTTCCAGAAACCCATTTACTTCTGCTTTATTGATTATGCGAAAGCGTTTGACTGCGTAGATCACAGCAGATTGTGGCAAGCTCTCCAAGAGATGGGAGTTCCAATTCACCTCATCTGTCTCCTCAGGAACCTTTATGAAGGGCAAGAGGCCACAGTCAGAACTGGGCATGGTCTTACTGATTGGTTTCCGATTGAGAAAGGGGTGAGGCAAGGCTGCATACTGTCGCCCTGCCTATTTAACCTATATGCAGAGTGCATCATGAGGAAGGCCGGTCTGGACGAGTCTTCAGCTGGAGTGAAGATTGCTGGAAAACGTATCGACGACCTTAGATATGCGGATGATACCACGTTAATAGCAGAAAGTGAAGTGGAACTCAAGAGACTTCTGATGCGCGTACAAGAAGAGAGTGAGAAGTTTGGGCTTAAACTGAACATTAAAAAGACGAAGATCATGGCGTCTTGCCCTATCAAGTCCTGGAGCATCAATGGACAAGAAGTGGAAGCTGTGACAGATTTTCTGTTCTTGGGCGCCAAGATTACATCTGAAGGAGACTGCAGCCATGAAATTAGGAGACGCCTGCTTCTGGGAAAGAGAGCAATGGTTAGCCTTGACCGCCTAGTAAAGAGCAGAGACATTAGTCTGCCAACCAAGATTCGTATAACCCGTGCTATGGTCTTTCCAGTTGTGCTGTACGGATGCGAGAGTTGGACTGTGAAAAAGGCTGACCGCCGAAGAATTGACGCGTTTGAACTGTGGTGCTGGCGAAGACTCTTAAGAGTTCCTTGGACTGCCAGAAGATCAAATCAGTCGATATTGTCGACCATAAACCCTGACTGCTCATTGGAGGGTCAAATTCTAAAGTTAAAGCTCAGCTACTTTGGTCATCTGATGAGAAGAGAGGAGTCGCTGGAGAAAGATTTGATGTTGGGAAAGGTTGAGGGTCGCCGGAGAAGGGGTAGGCAGCGAACGCGATGGTTAGATGGCATTCTCGAGGCATTGCAGATGAAGCTATGTGATGTTAAGAAGATAGTGAGAGACCGGAAAGCGTGGCGTGACATGGTCCATAGGGTCACGAAGAGTCGGACACGACTGAACGCCTGAACTGAACTGAGTAGTAGTAGTAGTAATAGTAGTAGTGTAGAGGAAGACTTGTTTCGCTAAGTTGGCACTGAATTGTCTGTAGGTAACGGCCGAATTAACTGGCTAAATATTATCTTCACAGTTTTAATTAATAATATTAATAATAATAATTGGTTCACAGGAAGGGAAAGCCGCAGTATCTGTCACACTTGTGTCTGTGGACACCAAGGGATGAAGGTGTCCATACACAAAAAGGAGGAAAAGAGAGAGGAGTTGTTAAGGTGTCCACAGACACAAGTGTAACAGATACTGCGCCTTTCCCTTCCTGTGAACCAATTATTATTATTATTGTTATTAATCAAAACTGTGAAGATAATATTTAGCCAGTTAATTCGGCCGTTACCTACAGACAATTCTGTGCCAACTTCGTGAAACGAGTCTTCCTCTATACTACTACTACTACTAATAATAATCTTAATAATAATATTTAGCAGAGAAATATTACTGTGTATTATTATTATTACTATTATTTAGTAGTAGTAGTAATGGTAGTAGTAATAGTAGTAGTAGTAGTATTATAGGCTCTCAAGCTAGTGCCGCGTCCAACATGCCCATTGAAAACGCATGCGCGGCTAATCGCTAGGCTGCTCGGCTCCTGGGGGCGGTAGATGCTAGTCGGAACAGCCCGCTTTCTTCGTCTCTTCTGTCGTTTTGTCCCTTGCGGAGCCACTGTACCGAGCAAACCCAAATACGCGTTGCGGCTGTCTTTCTCTCCCTGATATTTTTCTTTCTTCTCTACTTTCTCTCTTTTGTCCGCGCGAGGCAGCGGTAACTGTCTCACTTGTTTTCTGTGAACACCTCAACCGCGCCGCAAGGGAAGGGA
>JAJIZL010041910.1:6986-25378 GCA_023969395.1 Amblyomma maculatum
TTTTCCTGACCTGTATTGCGACAGAGCCGCTTTCTGCATATACTGATCAGAATAACCATGTAGACAATTCATCGCAAGTAATATTAACGATAGGGGATGATAATTCATTTATTCATGAACAATATGGAGAAAAAAATGGCGATTTGATCAGATTTTATACAGTTCTGATTTCACGCATTTTGTGAATATGGTCGACACGATGAGTTCTGTGATGTGAAAAATATGTATTGTTCTCTTCGAAAAGAAAATTCTTTTTAATAGATATGACAAAAAACTTTCACCCTAATACTGCATACTTCAAGGGGTTCCAAGGGTAATTTTTCTTGCCCTTCTCACACTGTATTTTTTTGCCATAATATCCGGAAATTAATATGTCATCAAGTACTGAACCAGTTCTATTTTACATTCATCAACTTTTTCGGTGGATGCTATAAAATATATGCATATCCGAGCACAATAATACATGTATATATGAGTTGCATAGTGGCGACATATTTTCAGTAGCCTATAGATGCATGTCTAGCGACGTTTTTTCATTGACTCGCCTTTCCGGTATTACTAAAACACCCAATATCTCGAAATGTAGCGCTCAGTATAGGGTGTACTGAGCAAGCACCTGAGGTAGCATTATCGCTTTCTAACTCATACTGAGCGCCATGGTGCATTTCATAATAATAGAATAAAGTAGAATTACACGGACCTTAAGCAGTCCATGCTGCTACAAGTATTATACGCATATGCAAACATGACTTGCAGAGTAGGTGAGCTTTAGCATAAAGAAATCTCGTGGTCGCTGTATGCCTCGAGTACACATTTTCGCCTAGCAGTGGTGAGGGGAAAGACAGAAGGTACATCAAAGTTCACCGATCCAATAAAAATTTCAGTGGTTGCTACGTTTAGAGTAAAAAATAATTCTGAAATTTGAAATTCTTTCCGATTGAACAAGCAACGACAAGATTTTTGTCCTTTCGTATTACAATAAAAGTAAGAAATAAATAATATCAATAAAGCTTGCATCGTAGTTCCATGATTGCGCACGTGGATAAATGATAACGTACTTAGCGCTAATCTTTCGCGGGAAGACTAGGGTTATTGTTCCCGCAAGCAGAAGCGATTTTTATGGTTTCACTTGGAGGCTAACCAAGAGAGTTCTACTTAAGTTGAGGACAACCCGGAGGGCTATGGAACGAAAAATGGTAGGGGTAACATTAAGAGATAGGAAGCGTGCAGAGTGGGTAGGAGAAATAACTCACGTTACCGACATTCTAGTGAAAATTAGGAAGAAATGGGCATGGGTAGGACATGTAGTGCGAAGAGAGGATAACCGCTGGTCGATTGGGGTAACAAACTGGATTCCAAAAAAAGGAAAGTGTAGCAGGGGGCGACAGAAAGTTAGGTGGTCGGATGAGGTTAAGAAGTTCGCAGGGGTCAAGTGGATGCAACTAGCACAGAACCGGGTTAAGTGGATAAATATGGGAGAGGCCTTCGCCCTACAGTGGGTATATTCAGGCTGATGATGTTGTTGATGATGATGATAATGACTTATATTCCACGTCGATGGCCTGGGTAGTTTGCATAGTGCTGCAGTCCCACAGAAAAAGAAAATTATAGTACGAGCTCAGGAAGAAAATTTGCATATATGATCCAGACGGTAGCGTTAATAATGGGAGACGATAATAGCGAATATTAACAAGATTATAACAGCCGATTAAGTAGTAACGACTCCTGACCCACTTTGGAAATAATCTGGTGAAGACCTTCCAGAAAACATACTTATATCTGTCATGGCGGCATCGACTCTACTAGAACTTGCTAGGCAGCAGTCGTTCAATCGGAATTGTGCCTTATAATAAATGAAAATGGTAGTACTTTAACATTTTAAATGAAATCAGACCAAGAAAAGGGCTTGAACCCTTTGGACGAAGCTAGATGGCAGATTGGGAAGGCGAAGCATTTCGGGGCATACGAAGAAAGACCAAACACCTGTGCCTTAAAAACGCAAGCTTTTGGTTTCTTTTTCCCGATATTAAATAAGCTTCAGAATTGGCATGTATTTTTTAATAACAGATCCTATCCAATAGGATTGGTATATGGTTTTGAAAAAGTGAAAATAAAACTTTAAAAGCAGAAGAGAAGGAGCGTATCGTAGATGCTTTTAAGCCTCTACGATACGCTCCACAGGCACTATGCCATGCGCGAATGAAGTCGTTGTTAATTTATTTCACGAAAACCTTTAATGAGAAGTTCTAGAGCTGTCAACCTCGTACGGCTCGTTGTAAACTGAAACTCCCTTGCTGGTATACTTTGGAAATCTCATAACGTCCTAGCCATATTTTTCTGCAAAAACATTTGAGAACATCCAATGCGGGGGCAAAATCAACATTTCACTAATTAAAACTCCCCTCGAGGAAGTCAAGGGAGCGCAAAATTAAGCATCGTGTGGAGCTTTCCTATGTGACTTTCAGCTCTAACATTCGAATTTTGTTATTCTTATCATCCGTACACGCAATTCTATCTAATATGCAATTCACGTCCGGCTTCCTACTCCAAGCTTATTAAGTTGCGTGGCAGCTTCGGGAGCGGGGGGCAAGTTTGATTTATGCAAACTTAATGAACGACGAGGATTTCAAACAAACTGGCAGTGACCCTGAGCATTAGGCGTGCAAATTGATTACAGGACTCTAGCATCTGGCACCCACTGCGGAGACTTGGAATATAATATTACCCTCTGTCCTAATGCCCATTTGCACAAATATGTTGGCTGCATGCTTCTTCTCCATTAGGCTTCAATGCTTCAGAATTTCACTAAAACAATTTAGACCACAACAATTAGACACTTGTGTGTCACTGCGAACTGTAGACCTAGGGCTACTAGAGGCTGCTGTCGTAATGAATGGTTATACAATGGCAGAATCATGAAAGCCCTTATATTTGTATTTAATTCTAAAGCCGGCTGCTTTCCATCAAGTCGTCATAGGAGACAACACGCTAGCTTCGATCAAAGCTAAGGAATCGTAGCATATTTTCGTGATCTGCAAGCTTCTCTCAAGCCATCATGATCACTGCTCGAGCTTTACTGAAGCAGAGGTTTCTGTGACTACACAGTGGGAATCACATAATAAAGAGGAGAAGCCGGGTACATATATATATATATATATATATATATATATATATATATATATATATATATATGGTTATGAAGAGAGCCGATTTTCTTGTCCACCTGGACATCACTTGCATTGGTTAGCAGCTTAGCAGCTCAGCCCTCGATCTTCAGGCTACAATATACTATACTGAAAGTCCGCCAGTGCAGATTTCACTGTAAAACCTATGCTGAATCTGGTGATGTCTCCTTTCACAGAAACTTTGAAAACTGCACTGCACATTTGGCGGCCAAAGAAGCACTCTCGTTTAAGTAGCATTTGCGCAAGCGTCCTGGCCTTCGAGTATCAGAGGGTAATGTCTGTATTTAAAACACACCTCGTCCTTACAGAGACTGCGTCAAGCGTGAATTTACTCGTACTAATCTGTTGTTTTTAGAGTATAAAGATGATCATGCAATCACGTGGAGATGAGAAGTTTGTTTTATACCTACATGCTTTCAGCCGGAAGCCGATCAGCTGAAATTTCGTAACATCCGCAAACGAAACATTTCGGTAAACTTACGACAATATAGAGCAAGCTAACGCGGGAATGCTACGCCGCACAACTGAAGCCGCAACACAAACTGGAAGACGAAATATGCTTGCACGTGCACGCGCTCTAATGTCATCGTATAGAAATGAACCCATCATTAAAAGCGAAAGATTTTACTACTACCCTCTGTAGTTTTGTTGTGTGCTCAATGCGTGCGTGTGCACGTGTTTGTCATTGAATAAAGGAGAATCCACTTGGTAGCTATGCCTTCACTCAGATATCGCCGCCAGCGCAGGCGCCGACGCCGAAACTAAGGTAAACAATCATTCACTGGTGACTAGTCGCGTGACAGCCCTGACGTCACTCAACCGTCGATACGATGGAGCTGTGGTGCTCGCTCGGTCTAGATAGCCACCAACATAAGTCTAGATAGTGCTCACAGATAGCAATAGCTCTCGGCAATATAATGGCACGAGTATTCATGGACTGACCATGCGAGACCCCTCGTGAACTACATGCGTTTCAGAGCTTGCGAAACCGACAGGTCGAATCCGATCACCCAGGAAGCGTAGCTCGCCGCGTGGCTGCAGGGTCGAGCGAAAGCTGCCGTAGAGACTCCGGAATAACGTGAAGCCCGTCTCGTTTTCGTTTAAGTTAATTATTTATTATTTTTTTCTGATTAATATCTGCGTCATGGAATTGAGATGAAAGAAGAAAATGGTTCAGCCACTGGACTCAATGGCTAGGGTGCGTTTCTATAGTGCGGGTTGGTGAGCGCCAGATCGTATTTAAACAAAGACACGCAGCTAGTCCTTAAAGAGTTTTGTGTGCCACCTTCTGTAGGTCATGTGTTGAGGCATATGGGTAATAAATGCTCAGTAAAGGAAACTGTTCACATTTCAAAAGATATCTGGTTACTGAAGGAAGACAACAGTAGAATGGAGAGGCTATTATAGGTGTCATGTAGTTTGCATTGAGGCAGCTCTCTTAGCGCGCTTCGACACCGTGGGCTCCTGGGCGAATACGTGAACTCTCACAAGGGTCGCACATCAGCTACATGCGGCTGTTTGCTCATCCCACTGTTCCTGCCCTGCTCTCTCATATCATTGGTACAAGCTCTCGCAAGAGCGCAGATAATCTCCTTAACTCACATATAACCTACATGAAGTGCCCCTACATTCTTTGCATACCCATACCGCCGCCATGCTTGTACTCCCACACGTATTTTTTCTAGATCATCTCATGTGTTTCATAAGCGACATTATATTTTCAACCTAAGAAGAATGTCGTGTCATGCAATAAAATCAGTGAACGTCTGCTCATATATGAAAATGTCGAGGATGAACATTTACATTGTCCCTGTCCTTTAACCCGCTCTTGAAGGGAAGCGTCATTTTGTTACTAGACCGATATCAACGGCTGACTGCGCAATGTATCCCGCTAAGCTTGTCCTTGTTTGGCCTTGTCTTGACACACTCCGGCAGGTGCCAACCACAGCTGCCAATGCACAAAAATGGTTTGTTAGGTTCCAGAGCGACATCGGCTATCCGAAAGCCAGTACCGGAGGGCTCCAAATTAGTTTCAATAACCTGCAGTTTAGCGTGTGATAACGTTCAGCACTCGGGCACTCGGCGTGTCGTCTCCTCCTCACAATCGCAGCCAGTATCGAACCCAACCGCCCTATCCACTGGGGGCCCCGCGCTTGAGGAAGGCAATCTCTTAATATATTTGAGGGCTCCAGTGAATGATAAAGTTATGCGGGGGTGACAGAAATTTCACTGGGTTTTTCATGTCGTATCTACGATCTGATATGGCATAGTATAGAAAAGTATGGTTTGGTATGGTACGGTATAGTATAACATGACATCACATAGTATGGCATGGTGTTAAAGGATAGCATGTCATGGAACGGTATGCTATGTATGGTATACCGGTATGAGGTGATATATGGTACGGTAGGGTAGAAAAGGAGGGTTTAGGAAGTAAGTCCTCGCTCGACCGTATCATTAAGGTATCATCATAAATTTCGAATATTAAATAGATAATATTGGTATGATATGTTATGGTACATCCTGTTGTGTGGTACGGTATCGTATCAGTGCTGTGCGTGGTACTCTATAGTGTGGTGTGGTATGATAACAGAGCAACGTATAAGGATTAAATCCTCGCTCGCGATCTTCAAGTATCACTGTTAATGGCAGAGGGGAAGCATTTTTTAGCAAGACAAGTCAACGTTTCGACAAATGGATTTGTATTCGTCTGGGCCGCGCGATTTTCATTAGCGGGTGTTTAAATACGCTTTTTCTTCAGAAGGTGAAATGCCAGGCAGGAAGAGCGAGGAGCACGGGGGAGAAAACGTACAGTGAGGAATGAAAGAATGTCCCTTGTGTATGTATTTATCAGCCTAGAACCGGTAGCCCCAGGGCTTGAAAAAAATAATAATAAAAGCGGTGGCAGCAGGAAAACCTGGAATGCGGGGTGGATGATGAACCAGCACCTAAATCTGGTTCGATGCTGACACGCCTTTCTTAAAAGGTGACAGGCATGCCAAAGGGTCCTGAAAAACACAACTGCTGCAGAGAGTACTTATCAAAAGCTTGTTGTAAGGAAGGGAGAAGGACAACGCAACACAGACCAAGTGAACGGCACCTGCCAAGCTCAATGTCTGAATAAGAGAATTCAAAGGGAACAAAAATAAGAAGTTGTAAAAAGCATTTCTGAAAAACAAAACACGTACAGGTTATGCTATTGTGAGGGCGGATAGAGAGTACACGTACTCTGAACAAACTGGAAAATTAACGCAAATGAAATTTCCCGACTAGTTATGCCACAAAGGGAAAATACTCCAAGGAGTCCTATGTTTCTTTAAAGGTATTTATACTTATTGGTTCTGATGTTCTGAATTTATGAATTAGATATACCTCTATCCCTTGAAGATTCACAGCCTATAAAGAGAATTATAATAATAAATTCTTCGAACTTATGGTCTTTCTAATAGAAATGATGGAATAGGGTTTTCGAGGTGTTTTTGCCTGTGTCTGTCGAATGACCATTTAGCCTTATGTTCACTGATTGCCCTGTCCCTCCGATGTACTTATCGCTGTAAAAGGAGCATTCTAGAAGCTAGATAACGTTTGACGCTGTGAAATTAAAGCCTGAGTTTTTGTGAAAAGCGCCCGCGCTTCCTGTACTTTTAACCGTCGTGTCTTTTTGTAAATGATTGCAAAGCTTAGATATGGTTGAGGGCAAGGATGTTGTGTTATACCTCTGTCACACGGGCAGTTTCAATGTCCATTGAGTCCATGGAGATCGAACTCAATAGGTTTTATTTCTTATCGAACTCAACAGACCACTGCCACACGACGGATTTGAATGACGATTGGCCTCGATCGGCATTGACTCAATGAGGCTCGCGAATGGCCATTGGAATGCCAATGAACATTAACAGCAGCCCCGCATTTACAATAAATTGAAACACAAGACATCAACTTAGAAGAAACGAACCATATTCTGGATTAAATTATTTAGACTGCATTAACAGCTCGTCAACTAGTTTTTCGGGAGTCAAAATGATCCCTCTAGAGAATGTTCGGTGTTCACATGTAAACATGCTGACGCTAAGACTCTGTTCTAGGCGAGGCTCTGTGGCAGTGTGGTATGCTGCAACGTTTCGCTCATATTCGCCTGTTACTACCTTGTGCGACAACTGAGGCAAAGAAGAGTCCCACATGTGCTTCTAGCGATAGCAATTATAAAAATACAGCGAAGACTACTGCCGAGTGTTGCTGACGCAAAATGGATGCGGCGATTGTTGTTTGCCTGTAGTGCCTGTTTGTACTTTCATTTAAATATAGTAATTATTGCGATATCAGCCTTTTATAATTATGCTTCACTTCATATTTTTACTGGATGATATTACCGTGGCTCTATCTGTCGGATCACACGCTCACTATTTAGTGGTCATTTAAATTTGCCGTGTGGCAGTCGTGCATCTCGATGACCCTCGAAAATTTCAATGGCCATTCATTCAATGGGCATTCAGATTGCCCGTGTGACAGAGGTATTAGACGCTTGTTGTCAAGTTTATGATATGCTAGAATATATTTTAGGTTTGTGTTACGTTTGTATGTTACCCTTGGTGCCTCTGGGGAATATTTTCTTCGGGCGTTCGTTAGCGGCCATCCGGTCATGATCATTATTGCGACAGTAACGCCGGAGCAGTGACAAGGCATGTGGGGCAGTTGCGCCGCCAGAGGGTGTGCAGATGTGCGTGAAAATAGCCTGCTTTCGCCTGGCTCGGCTGGGCAGCATTGACCTTGAGTTTTGTTCCGGAAGCAACACTACGCGTGTTGCTGAACCATTTTGCGGAACCACCGATGAGCCAAGCTGCGCATGCGCCAGGAGGGAGAGACATCACGGGGTGCACTGCTGGCGCGCAGGGGCTACCGACGACTCTTCCGCAGTGCGGTCACTCAGAGGTGGTGCCGTCGCTGCGTTCACCGCAGATCTTGTTTCCGCAATTCTACTCGAGATCGCCATTGGTCAAACCAGAGCCCTTTTTTTTTTGTGTTGGGCTTGGCGCTACATTTACTCATGTCCACACCTGTACGTTTCTTCACAGGCACAGGCCACGTGTTTGTACATTGAAATCCTTGCACATAAATTCATATATCCCTGTAATTTTTAGAGGTCAACTAAGCATTTGTTAAAAACGTTCTACACCAAAAGCGCCGCATCTAGAAGCAGCGTACCGAAAAAAAAAGCATAGAGCTAAATGGTCGTTCTTTATAGGGCCATGTCCAGATTGCCTACTTTGCGGATGTCCTCATATGGTATTCGTGAAGTAGGTAATTTGCAAGAAACAAGAATTAAAAATTGGTCTCCTAGAGCCAACCACACCCCAAAGGTGCAGTGAGATATTACTTTCTCCCATCTTCTGTAGCCAAAGACTATGATTATCTCGGATCATCGTTAAAGTGCCTAGTCATCACTTATGAGTGCTTGCTGGATCATTCCTAAAATGTGTAGAAAAAATTTCTTACAGTTTACAGCTATACAGTTTGATATAGGAATCGCAGGTCAACAAAAACTGCTTAGAAAGGCTCTTGATGTTAGTACCGTCGTAAGCAGCTCGCTTCTATTCGTGTCCTGATAGCAAGCCCTGTTTTTTTCCTATCGGCATGGAGTGAAGTCTCAGTCCTCGATGTAGGTGTCACGTCTCATGCATAATGCATTTATTGGAAACTGACACAGCAGATGCAGGGCGGGGTTTTATCGCTACCGCTTCACGCTCGGTGGTTTTTGGCCTTATGTATAATGCATTGCCACTTTGGGCATGCTTTCTTTGTGCTCCTATGAGAAGGATAAAAGAAAGAAGTCTAAATTTGAATTGACTCAATTTTTTTCTTCACTTCAATGTGTGGTAGGTTTTATTTTATATTCTCAACAAATGCCCTTGCTTTGAATGACATACTGTGTCTGCCGGTACATTGCCAGTCAGCTGAAAAAAAAAAACATGTTTTCACCGTTGATTGTGTGAGATCTTCGTACTCAGGTCACTTCTTAAATGGGTATAGGGATACATGTCCAAGGCAGCTATAGTCCGGAATGTTTCCGTGCAAACAAAATGCTTACCCCATTATGTGTTCTTACTCCGACCCATTCGGTTTGCAGTGGAGGAATTGGATGCACAGCACTTTAGAAATAATGCTGACTGTGAACTTAATTTGCACTGCACTCTATTGATTCGTAAGCAAAGGCAATACGTTTATTGTCCTTGGATAACTAAGTTCACATTGTTTAAACACTTATAGCATTCACCTACGTTGTTACATAACGATTACATTTAGCGCGCCTCGTGTAAGCTGACTGCACGTGCAGCTTCAGCTTCATTAGTGACAATTTTTTAGATACAAGTACAGTGAAAGAACAAATTTTGGGGACTTCAGCTCCTGAAAAAAATTATATTTGTTGTGACTGTGTAAACATAGTGAATGAAATGTACTTAATCACAGGGGGTCATGCGCGCCCCATTCAGACCATTTGCAGATCAGTTCCGTCGGCGTCGCGGGGCCGAAAACCTCACACTACGGTGATAGGCGACCATTGGCCGTGCTGGTGTCATCGCCGGTGTAATGCAAAAAATCAGTACATCAATAAGATATAAGGAACCGTGCTGCCCACTGACTCTGAGCGTGTCCCATGCTGAAGAAAACATGCCTTGCTCTATACCGCTTTCGGGCGGTAGCATCTTCGTCAAGCACTTCTGCATGAGGGACGAACACGTACTGTGTCAATCGTCCCAAGAAAAAATAAACTTTTGATATTGCAGCCTACATTGCAGACGATGCTGTGCCGCGTATACTCTGTGACGTCACACGAGCATGTCAAAATTGCGGTCGCTCTCGGTGGGAGGAGCTTTCTAAATCCGGTTTTTATCGCGTTTTATGTAACATGCGCCGCGTGCTAGACACTAAAACTTTGCGAGTCGAATCACAGAACTGTATATTATCCACAGAAGTGTAAAACGGCAATACATTGAATGAGCTCGTCATCGCCTCTTAATGTTGATATAAAAAGTGAGTTGTACAGGAATAATGTATTGTGCTGGGGTAAAACAAATCGAAATTACTTTAAAATGCCAACTGTTCAAGAAAGTTTACTGTGACCTAGGATAGTGTTTGCAATACATAGCATATTTTAATGAAACACAATGCCCAAGCTATTTAAATATCGGTAGCAACTCAACAGGCAAAGAACTAAGATGAAAGATGACGGTTGAACTTACTGGTTCATTTTTTAGAGCGAAAAAGCAATGGTTTAGTTTTCGAAGTGTTTATAGTTGAAGAGTTAGCTATGCTCCAAGCCCTTACTACCTCAAGCACTTCGTCGGCCTTTTGTACCAGGTGAGTTAGATTTTGATTTTAGAAATTTAGGCTAATGTAACTGGCGTAAAAGATAAAATATTATTGCTATCAATGTTCACCAGAGCATTAGCGTATACGTCAAAAAGCTGTCTACGAATGCTCCCTTGTGGAACGCCATGCAGCAATGGCTTAAAATTGAAATGAAAGTTGCTTATATGAACCCGTTGGAGGTGATGCAAGTAGGATTGTATAAGAGCCACAAAATTGCCCCGGAAACTATAGTGTTCTTTTTTTTAGTAGCATCGCGTCATTTAATGTACTGTCATCACCCATCCATCTCTCACCCACAACATTTATACCCACCCACCCCTCTCCCCCCGTGCAGGGTAGCAAACCAGTTCCTTTACCAGTTAACCTCCCTGTCTTTCCTCCTCATCTTCCTCCTCCTCCTCAGAGTAGTCGAAACAAATTCTGAGTGCATAAAGTACATGTTCATCTAAAATCATTATTTTTCGGTTAGTAGTGCCCGTTTTGTTGAACGTTTCTTAGTAAAACCAAACTGAAGAAGAGTCATGATGTTCCGCTTAGTCTGGAATGAGTTCATTCTTTTATGTATTAGTTTTTCAACAGCTTTCGAAATCATTGCTAATATAAAAATAGGTCTATAATTAGAACGTGTTATCTTTTCCATCACCTTTATATAGAACAAAAACTTTACCCATTTGAAGATGGTGTGAAATTTGCCAGATACAACAGTAAAGTTAATGGATTCCTTTAGTACTGAAGCCACAATCTCAGTAACATCTCTGACTGGACAAATTTTCAAACCATCAATATCACTAAAAGTACCACTGCTTAAAGACAGAAGTGCGGAAGTAATTTCCTGTGAAATTACCATAACAAGAATGTTTTTTTATTACTTGGGTCCATAAATTACATGTAGTTGAGTCGTGATACCTATTTCCAATTGTGGTGAAATAATCATTAAAAGTTACGGCTAATTCTTATCCTGAAATACTTTTGTGATTTGTCGTTATCTCATTGGGGCTAATATTTTGAGTTACAGTGCTGATGAAGGAGTGTACCCAATTTTTTCCAAATGATCTCTCCTGTTTGAATGTGCACAGTATCTCGCACAAAACCCTTTTCGAACTATTTTTTTTTACTTTTTGGTAGGAGGGTGTTCGTTTTGTTTCTGTGCTTTTTAAATGCATCGTGGTAACCTTTATCTTTGGATTTTAAAAATGCTTTGTAAAAACTGGTCTCCAGCTTTATAACTTCAAGGCATTCAGATGTAATCTGCGTTTTACGCCTCTTGCGTGGTCGCCTCCTCGTTTTCTAGGGGAAGCAGTCATTGTACATTCTTGTGGATGGGTGTGTGAAAATGCTGTAGTTTTCATCAGCATCCCGGCTTTCTAGAACGCTTTACCAATTAAGTTTAGACAGTAGGTTATATAAAAGGGCAAGTGCACTTTCCTTTACCTGTCAGAACGGGCTTGTAATTGGCTGCGCATCTTTTAGTTTTCACTTTTTACGGTTCAAGAATAGATAAATCTGTAAGTGATGTGGGTTTATAGGACTCCGGGACAAGTAGACATGCTAGCAGTGCTCGCATTGAGACACGAATAAGGATGGAAGTGTTGTGCTGCATACGAGTGGGCTCATTTATGAAATAAGTGCATGCGTTAGTTTCTAAAATGATGAAATGAGTGCATGCGTTAGTTTCTGAAATGCTAAAATGTGCTTCCCAAATTGGGGAAAGGCGCAGAATGTCAACGTTTATGTCGCCACCACACAGGAACAGTACCTTTAGGGCTGCGGTACGCCGCAGAAAAATGGTTCAGTTACATCGTACAGTCATGAATTCGCAATAATTTATTAACAAATGATTAATTTCGGTATCTTAGGGTTAACGTAACGACGGAGAAGCCAGCCGTGCATCAACTGTATTAACCAAATTAGGTGCGGAAACAATTATTGAACTGCACCGGGCCCAGTTAGGCTGATTTATTTGGGATCCCAGATTCGATTCGATGATCGTCAAAGAAACAAAAATCATAAGGGAAAAACACACCTAATCCCCAAGGCAAGAAATTTTTCCTTTCATGAGAGAGACCCACTGCGCTGAAAGTTACTTATCCTCTGGGAACCTACAAAATACCATGTCGTCTGGACCATTAATGTTCGCACGACACAAGGTCATGATGATTGCCACTGCTCGCTTCACGTACCCCTAGCGAAAAGACTGTATGAGTCACAATAACCTCATACAGATTCCCCATAATAAAATCATACAGATCTCATACAATCTCATATATTTCTTATATGCTGAATGAGATTTGTATGAGATGATATGAGATTTGTACGAATTTGTATGAGGTTATTGTGACTCATACGGTTTTTTCACTAGGGTTACAGCAATGTTTGTGTTTGATGTCAGGAGGAAAATGCCACGGTGAAATAGGGCGTGCCCGCGAGCAATTCTGTCTTTTGTAACGACAGAATAAAGAAAAAATGACACAAACAAATAATAAAGCCTTTTCTTTCCAACCGCCGAATTTTATGGAACTTGAAAACCGTTTCAGCTTCCCTTTAATTTGTACCTATAGAAGGAACGAAAATTCAGACAGCCACTGAAACAAACACTTCTTAAAGCAAGGAACACGAGTCCGTGTTATATATGCTGCAGCGCATTCTTCGGTGGGGTTAAATATTTTTACTTCTTCCGATAAAACTCTTCACTTGATAAATTCTCTAGTGACCACTGATTCCTGCATCTTCTGCCTGCCTTCATTTTCGAGTTGTTCTAAGAACGTGAAAAACTTTCTAATTGATGTGTCACCTTTTTCTTTTCTCCTCGAGTTTTGATTGCAGCTTCGTAACTTTCTAAGTGTGTACGTCTTCAGATTAACTCTTATTTTATATCACTTTCAAAACATCCTTTGTATCAGGGTGTTTTTCAACTGGCAGTATATATATGTAATGAGTATGAATACGGCTTCGTTGTCTCTGCTCGTTTACATCAGATAATAAAGTTATGTAAACGGATGCGCACAATTCTGCGCTATAATCTCTCTCAGAAGAATTTATTGAGAGTAAATAGACTGCGTTCCAGCAAAAAAAAAAGAAGCAGGAACCGCTCGCTCCGAGGTTTTAGGCACAAGAGACCGGAGCCAATCCGTACCTCCACGTCGAGGGAAGCTTGTCGTCGACTCGTTAGCTCAAGAACACAGGCCCGTTTCTTCTCCGCCATACCTCATCTGCCCTCCTGAGTTCTTATCACGAGACTGCAGGCCATCACCGCTGGCACGTGCGGTCTCTTTGTCGGAACTCGGCAACAAACACATCATCGACTGCAGCGTTCCTCACTTCTTCTTTAGAAAGGGAAAACGGTAAGAGAGGTAAATAGAGATATAGAGGGAAACGTGAACGAGAGGAAATTTTAAAGCAGCAGCCCTTATAATCACGAAAACAATCTTCACTTCACCTGAGACGCCGAGAACTATGCTCTGTGCGGCAGGCGGTAAACAAATGAAGTCACCGCCAGGATGGAGCTATCCACACGCTAATAAGGGAAGCCGCTGTGTATCGGGTCAGTGCGGGAACAAATACCGGAAGATTAATGGTGCATGCAGTGACCCTTCCTTGCCCTCGTGTGTAGCCGGAAGCACATTCAAGAGCAGTGTGCTCGAGCATGTCCCACTCATTGATCCTTACGTATGTTACCAGAGCAGGCGGCTCTTTCGTCAGCACTCTGTGTTCTCTCTTTGCCTTATGACTCGTGTGTCTTTCCCCTTCCAAGGAACGGAAAAGTCATTAGAGCTTCGCGAAGGCGAAGAGAAGGAAAATAACTTTTCTAGGCTCCTGAATTGAATTCCCGTGCCCGAGAGTTGTGCGCGGGATCTGCAGTGGATCGATTTTATGCGCTGATGTGTCACTTGCTGATAACGACTGTATGAGGAGAGCAATTAGGAATCAAAATGACTGATGGTGATTGCTAATGAACAAAAGTTAAACGATAGATATCGCTAGATTTTAATGAATGCTGATAATAACTAATAAAATAACCATAAAAAGGCCAAAATGCCTACAGAACGGCGAGCATAGTAAACTATGACTTGTAATGACTGAAAGTGACCAGAAATGACTAAACATGCTTAGCTATTAGTAGTATTGACTGCAATGATTAGGCATGGGTGAGCATGACTACGAAACGACGAATATGTGAAACGATATGTAATGACCGCAACTGCCTTGAAATGAGTAATCATGCTTAGATATATGATTGGTAATGACTACATTGACTAAGCATGACTGATAATGACTAGTGAGTGGTCAGTATGCCAAATGCCAATTTAATTGACTGCAACTGACTGGAAATGAATAAACATGTTTAGCTCTGTGTGGTAATGACAACAATCACCAGGTATAACTCAGCATGATTACGGAACGACCAGTTTGTCAAACTACGACTTCGAATGGCCACAACTGACTGGAAATAAGTAAATATGCTTAGCTATGAATGTTAATGACTACAATTACTACGCATGTTTCGTGACGATAAGAGTCATAATGAAAGGCAAATGATAGGAGAGGAAGGGTAGGCTTTCGCTGTTCTCATCTAAGAGACATTTAAAACAGAAAGAAACATCTAAGAGACCAAAGTTTTTGATCGCTAACATGCATATTGATTACGCTGAGAACATCTACTGTCTGGCCATCTCAGCTTCGATTCCCGCAAACAAAGGTGTAATCCAAGTACCTCATCAGTACATGCTTTGCGACGCAGTTCTGCAGCTGGAGTTTAAAGTGATTGCAGTGCAATAAACAACGCAGAGGTAGAGTTACTAATAGTTTTCGAGATATCAGTTCTAGCGGAACGCACATGATGGACATAAGTTAAAAACCAGTAGAAGTTATCTCTTGAAAAACCATAAAATAAATTAGAGTTTCACTCGAAAGAAACACGGCGTGCAATAGGAGCATGGTTAGCGCATGGTGCCATATTTTAAAGTAACTTTATGTGGTACGTAACTACGACTGCATTTTGAAATCAGAAAACTTAACAGCGCAAAGTCATGCCACAAAAGACAAGAGAATGCAACGTGGCACAAGTGCTCACTTCCACCTGAACATTATTTCTGGGGAAAGACAGCTTATATTAGCACAGAAAGAGATGTAAAAGAAAGGGAGTAATACACAAGTAGATAAAAGTGACCAGCATGACGAGTTGACGCGCAAACAAGGAACTAGAAAGAAAAAAACTAAAACATGGCAAACCATTCATTCATTAGCCAAATCTTAAAACTGATATTCAGCGCGAAAAGCGATAGAGGTGGTGTGCAGATACACTGACATCTTCATGTACTTATGTGGTATGCTACTAAGCTGATACGTGCCGTCTTTTCAGTGCTCTTTCCAAGAATACAAAATTAGCTGGGGCTTAGCTTGGTTAAGATTGATAGTTGCGAAAGCAGTACCCTGTGCAATATCAATACCTCTACGGGTCAGTCTCTACGTTGTCGCCCAGCTGCATACTGGGCACGCCGCTTAGAAAGTATTTCTTCACGCTCTTCTTTCCGTAGCTCACTGTTGCTTCATCCGTTTCATTCCGGCGAGCTGCCTAGGCGGTAGGCGGCATCGTTAATGCACACCGCCTCGTATGGCTACGACGTGAGCCAGGGCCCGATTTATCCAACTGTATGACGTCACTCCGTCTGTAGCGCTCCACGCGGAAGGAGCGGGAGTTTGGCGGCCGTTGGTGTGCACCGCCTCGCATGGCTGACGGCGCGAGTTGGGCCTCCGGCATGGAGGAAGGAAACAACTTAGGAGAGGTCTTTGCCATTCCCAATGCGTTGAAGAAAGTGTGGCGGAAGTGACGTCAAAATTTAGGGTTAGCCAAATCGGGCCGTTAGCAACGGCGCCGCTGTTGCTATGAAAACTCGGGCCACTAGCAACAGCGTTGCTAAGGGCCCTAGGTACGTGAGCGTCGCGGAGAAAGAAAATGCGGAGGGGAAAGAAGGAGGAGAGATGTTGCAGCATTCGGTCGCGGCGCGGCTTGCGCGGCCGCGCCGGTTTCAGAAACATGACGTCCGGACCTCTCCTAAGTTCTTTCCTTCCTCCATGGTCCCCGGTTTTTGCTGCGGATGGCATGATGTCACACCAGGAGTGAAGCTAAAGGTCAATGGTATGCACCGCCTCGCTACGCTGAAGGCTTGAAAGTGAAAGTTAGTATTACTTTCGCAATAAAATTATGTCTCTCAAAAGCGCCAAGCACTCTTGTGTATTTGCTAACATGCGCAACCAAATCAGCGTACTTGTCTTTCAACTTACTTAAATTTCGGGCACGGTCTCCAACCGCTCGTAGATGCAAGGCCGGTTTGGCCGATGTAGAATAGCGTAGACCATATCAGTAAAACACTTGACAAATGGAGCGGTATGCTTATTCTTGCCTCCATGTTTTTCCAAGCTCCATATTAATTGGCACTTTTCCAGTTTGTTGGAGGCTGAGACAACAATCGGCACACCATGCCTATTGGCCGCTTTCTTGAGGCTATGCGGAATATTATTCAAGTATGGCACTATCAAAGGCATTTATTTCTCGCGGAAATTTGCAGCATTTCTTTCCCATTCCAACTTTCAGTTTCTGAAGGAGTGTCCTAGAAACAGCGATCAGAACAGAATAGGGGAACCCTGCTTATAAAAGCTGGCTTAGCCTATTTGGAAAGCTCATTTGCATTTGATGCGAGTAAAATTTTTTGAGAGGCTTCCAAGCAGTACGACGCTACAGCTTTTTTTACGGTCCAGGAATGGGCCCGAATGAAATAGTAAACTTTATTTTTCTTGATGGTTATAACACCAGCAAACGTGTATTTCACAGAAAGTTAGTTTTAAAACCTAAAACTGCAAATCACATTAGTCAAGTATTTTATGGGTAAAATTCCGCCCAAATCTATTTTTATGTTGGCCAAAAGAAGTTTAGCTAGCTAATTTAACTAACTTCTTTAACTAATGAAGGTGACTTGTAGGCTTTAAATTTAAAACTGACTTTCTGTGAAATGCGCGTTTGCTTTTGTTATTGCCCTCGAGCAAAAGATTTGTTACCATTGGATTCGACCCATTCCAACACCGTGAAAAGAGGCAAAGCGTTGCACTGCTTAGAAGCCTCTCACAAAAAAATAGCGCCCCTATCACATGCAAATGAGCTTTCAAAATCAGATAGGCCGTCTTTTGGCGGCTATATTTCCCTATCCCGTTTTGATTGCTATTTTCAAGACCCTTCTTTGGAAGCACAATAATAAAGAAGAATGAAATGCTGCGGATCATCGCGAGAAACCAAGGCCATTCTTTGTGGCATTCTTGCATGATATTTTGCACACCCACAAGAGAGTGATCAACAGGTATGTTGTGCCTATTGTTTTTCCGGGCCCCAACAAACTAGGAAAGATGTGGCCACGGATATGCAACTCGAAAAAACGTGGTTGCCAGATGAAGCATACCACTCCGTTCAAGTGTTCCATTACAATGGTCTACGGTATTTCCTGAGCATGCGGGAAACTATATTGGCCAAAACCAGCCGTCGCATCAAATAACAGATAAGGCGACTATGCCCAAAATTTATGTGAATTGAAATACGAGAACGCATAGAGCCGAAGCTTGCTCCGGTTTCTTGAAGAAAATAAACTGCAAGACTTTTTTTAAGTTAAAAGACAGCCTTATTCTATGCCACATGGCAAGCATTTGAACAAAAAAAAAAAAACGTACGCATATCTGGTTGCTCACGTTGGCAAACGCAAAGGATGAGGTATTTTGGAGAGAGACAAATATTTTAGCAAGAGCACTGAAGACGGCACGTATCAGCTTGCAAGCATATCGCATAAGGAAACGTGA
>JAJIZL010041918.1:13819-24158 GCA_023969395.1 Amblyomma maculatum
TGTGTGTGTGTGTGTGTGTGTGTGTGTGTGTGTGTGTGCGCGCGCGCGCGCGCGCGCAGGAAGCGTTTCCTAGTTAATTCTGCGCAACAGAAATTTTGACCGAAAGATACGATCCATGAGATGCCACAAAATTCGTGGTTTGATTCAATCAGATTTGCTCGATAGGTCCCCGCCGGAGCCACCGTCGCAATACAGAGGAAATGAAGTACGATTGCGCATGTAGAGCGCAACCGCGACCATAATGTTGAGCGCAATATTTTTGTGGCGTCGATGTGGCCGCCATGAACGCGGAGCACGTTCGGGCACGTTACGGCGGCTTTCAGAGACACACGGACGCCGACGCGGACCGGGTTGAGAGAGATAGAGAGAGAGAGCGATCTCCTTTATTCAGTGCGCGGTGTCTTAAATAGACAGCGCCGCTAATGCAGCGCCCCAGGAAGTGAATCTTTCGTCAAGAAAACCGAAACCACGATACAACAGCTAGTATTCACAGCTCGGATGTTTATCGTACTGATGTCGTGCGTGCACCACATCTCACACTTTAGCTATCACGATCGCCTCTTGTCCTGCGTTGCGTGAAGAAATGGGTGTTGAAGAGAAACTTGTATGACCAAATGACCAAAGTACATGCTGCGACAGCTTTCGCTAATTGGTGCACTGCTCCAACCATATCTTTCCTTTATATGTTTTCATCCCTTGCAGAACTGTCGTGAAGAACGCGCCGGTAGGAACTCGGACCAGCCGGGTGCCTATGGCGCATGCAAGGACTATATAGACAATGCACTGTGGCTGAGTCCCCATCCCGCCCTGCAGGACATATCGGATCGGCAACAGCGGCATGTTTCATTGTGACCGTTCAATTGCGCTAAAGATCTGTAATAACAATAGCTAAACATAAACACAAGGTGAAGATGTGCACGCTTGGACTGTAAAGGGCACTCGGGGCAACGCAGTGAAGTAGTTCAGCAATATCGTCTCGCCTTTGCACAGCTAAAAGCTCAATCATATAAAAACTCTTTGCGTGCTCTTCTGAAACCTTATCGCAGCACTGTATCCCGTCTATATGCCGACTTCACCGGCTGAGCGTTACGCTGGTTAAAGCGTTTGCTTCACAGAAGGCATTGGAGTCGTGATATGACGTCACGGTAAACTTCGAGGCAAAAACTGCACTTTCAGGCCGTCAACTGGCCTCAGGACAAGTTCCCAGGTGAGCCGTATTGTGTCGCGATGGTGCGGGCTGTGCAACCGGAAGTGACGAAGGACGGTCGATATCACCACTTTCTCTTCCTGCAGCGCAAAGCGTTGCCCTGTAAATAAAAAAAATAATTAACAATGCTCATGTAATAATGAACGTAAAAGCAACTGGCAAAATATTTTAAGGCGAAAGCTTTTATTGCCTCATCGTTGTCGTTAGCAAAAGTGACACGCTTTTGCGGCGGCTCTGATTGGTCGAGACGGGATGACGTCATGGAGGTATCGACCAATCACAGAGCACCACCACAGTATGCGTGAATGCGTGCCTTATATGGCCATTAGCCAATCAATGGTCAGTTACTTATTAATGACTAATAAATGGCTAATTGATTAATAATTACCAATTAGTGATAGTTGCGTAATTAATTACTAATTATTACCGCGCATCCGGTAAAATCAACCACACAACAGTAACTTAAAGCAACTGGAAAGATACAAGGAGCGCGATCTCGTCGCTGCCAAGCAGAATTCACTGAATAAATGCAATCGCAGAATGTGATAAGAGTAGTCGCTCGCTTTACGCGCAGCAGCGTTCATCGCTACATGCGCAACAGTCGCGTAGCAGAGTTTTGCTACGCGTGAAAGGCTTAGTGCTGCATTAATGATGCACTCAGGCTTTCGCCTTTCATCACATTAGTCGACAAAGTGTCCTCAAATTTTTTACATAGGGCAGTCGAAGCTCGAGATATTTATGGGCGCAAAGGTCGGCAGCGGATAAGGAACCATTGATAAACATTTCCTGAAATATTGCGTAATATATGTGCAAGGCATACAGAGAACAAAGAAAAGGCGAAACGACCTTCTGTATTCGTATACATTATTGGCGCTGGCCATCACTTTATAAGAACATGACAAATTAACTGAAGATAACCCAAAAAGCTTTTGAAGATACAACAAGATTCTTTACTTCTTTACATAAATTTCCTTTCTTATGGTGGCATAAAAACCGCCTTGGGTCGCATCGTTACACGAGTGCGTTGTTAAAGGAGAGCGAGCTTTGTACAAGATAAGATTCACTGCCAAGACCTCACAGAGAGGTCAAAGTGTAAAGACAGCAATTTTGTTTCCTTGTGCAGACGACGAATTAGACAATAGTATACATGGATCTATTCTCTGGATTTGCCCATAACCGTTAAATAGTTCACAACTCAGTTTCTTCCTGATGCTGCTTTGGTTTCGGTCTCACCAATTGAACGGTAGCTCTGGCGCCAGGTTGATATTGAGATCACGTGAGATATGAAAAATAAACTCTAAATATTACTGTTCATGTGGCGGTTGTTATCATTCCATCCCTGAAGTACCATGGCTTACGTATTTTAGGGTATCAAAATTATTTATCAGCGATTGTATTGCAAATTTTTCGTACGTCACGAGACCTATATATCGTTTATTCATCACAGTCATCGCTTAGATGATGAACGCAAAATCGAAACAACATCAAGAAAGAATTTGATTAATTTGGCTTTGTTTATGGGGCTTACCGTCCCAAAGCGACTGAATCAATGAAGGACGCCTGCTGGAGGGCCCGGAAATATCAATCTCATCAGTTTTTAAATTATATGTTATTTGACAGCCGCAATTAGCGAATAACGTTCCGTAATACATGTGTACTGATGTCTAAAGCATCATTTAAAAATTAAAAAAAATAAGCACAACTGGTGTCTACGGTGCTTTAAAAGAAACTTCGCATGGGAATCGCACTCCAGTTCAACGTTTTCAATTTTGCGCAAAGCGAGAAGAAATCACGGCGGCGTCTGCCGCTTCATAGTGAAAACAAATATTCTTGGACAAAGAGCACACTGAAGGGTGCGCAGAAAACACGTCCGTGAGGAAAAAGGGAAGGGCTGAGGCTTCCTCATCCTTGGGGGCTGGAATCGGGGCTTTCGCTGATTCTGGCAAGGCTCATTGCCACGTGATATCTGTTGTTACAGCCGCCATCGTTATCGCTGCTTTGGCGGGTGCCGGCTGTTGCGACACGCATCTCATATGTCAATCTTTCCTCTCAAGTATCTTTTAACACTACTCTGTCTGCAAGTGGATACGGTGGAGGCTTAGCCGAAGGCAGCAGGCATGCCTTCCCATTTTTCTTTTTTTTTTTTTCAGTCTTCCTCCAAACGCAACAACAACATGCACGTACCGATGCAGTTGCGTGGTCCCGCCGAGAAGGGCACGTAGGCGTACGCGTGCCTCCTAGCGCTGTTTTCAGGCAGGAACCTCTCGGGCCGGAACTCCTCGGGCTCCGGGAAGAAGCGCGGGTCACGGTGCAGCGTGTGCACCACGGCCATCAGTGTACTACCACGCGGTATGCAGCGTCCCACTGAGAAGAAATGAGTAAGAGAGTGGGAGGGAAGAAACATAGGCGTCACCTTTGAAGAGAGACGCGGGTATGTTGGAGAGTATGGGCTTTAATTGCGGCGAACTGCGAGAGATGCACTTCGTGTGAGGCGCGGCGACACGTGGGAGACGGTGAGCTAGAATAGGAACCGTCTGGGCGAGGTGCGCCTCAGCTTCGAGGGGAGACGCGGAGTAGGAGGGAGATAATGAGCTTGAATGGTGATCAGCTGACTAAGATGAACCTTATAGCGGCGACAGGAGACGCGAGTATACGAGGGACTCGAATAGGAATCGACTGGGGAAGTACCCTTTGTCGGGTGTGGAGACGCAAAGATACGAGGGAGAGATTAGGCTTGGATGAGAATCAGTCGGGCAGGACAAGCCTCAGTTGGGAGAAGAGAAAAACAAATGCAGACGATTACGTTGATTCCTAATGCGAAACTTGAGCGCATCCCATCAGCTGTTTCACCTTTTCGATAGACTGAGGCAAATATTTCGGGCAAGACATGTATGTGCAATTACAGACTTTTTTTATTTTTCACACATGTTCCTTGAAGAAACACTCCACTAACAGTTCTTGCCTGTCATGAAGAAAGCCTTGTGGTCGGAGAAATGAAGAGAGCAATTAAGTTATCGGGAGGTCGCGAGAGAAAGAGTGTGGGCCTATAGGAACGTTGCGCGGCGAACACATAGTAGCGACTGACAGATGCCGCTGACGCGCCACGCAGGAAGAGGTGGGGGGGGGAGCGCTGGCGGGGGGAAGGGAATGTACACGCTAGTACACGCAGCGGCGAACGGTGGCGGCAGGAGCGCGTGCAGCAACCGGAGAACACCAGGGGAGGGGGCTGTATTAGGCTTTTATGTTGAGCTCGTGAGTAAAAGTAATCGACGCTATTTGTTCAACTCTTGCGAAGGTTGCACGCCAGTTTTTTTTTTTTTTTTTTTTTTTTTTTTATACCGGTATTTCTTTTCATGTTTTTCTTTAAATGCATCCAATGAAAACTTTTTCCTCGCTTTCCAGCATGCGCTTCAACCGGCTTCTGAGCCCACTAGGAGTACTTGTGCTTGTGCTTACCTTTATACCCGAAATGTGCGAAATGAGAAGCTATAAGAAGCGAGCCTTAGATAAGTGCCTCAAGGAACAGTGGGCGTTATGTGCTCTGAGCCTCACTATGTCCGTAGCGCGTTGCCTCTGACGGAGTATCACTCATGCCCAATGGCTAGCATCTTTCGAGGTCGCGAATTACTGTGGCTGTATTATTGTTTTGTCATGACAATGCCTGTTATCGTCACCATCCAAAGCAGCATATGCCTGACAAAAACAACTTGGAAGTCTATTTACAGGCGTCAATAGGCTTGTCTAAAGCGGTCGAGTGACCTGCTGCGGGAGAAAACGAAGAAAAAATTGTGGGGCGTTTATTAAGCATGGCTTGAACCTGGTGATACGAGCAAAAGCTGTGTTAAACATGGTTATGCATAGTTTGAGGGTACAGTATACTTTTCGGTGGACACGTATACACTTTTTTTTTTTTTTTTTTTTTGTACGCAAACTTGCCATAAGACATATTATATAAACTCATGTAAGTGGTTTTCCGTGAGGAACCGGAGCAGGCTCCCGCTCTTAGCGTTGTCGGTGAGCCATTTAGAAAAGTCATCTTCCCTTGTTGTGGTTAGACCCACTTCGCGCAGAATCTTTGTCCTTGATTCCCTTGTCCCTGCACAAGTCCATAGCAGGTGACGAACATCCACTTCTGCAGCTGGTGTGGAACACTTTGGGCATGTTGTTGGTCCGATTTCAGCTTGCGATTCCCATCGGCATTTTACCGACGGGGTAAGGGCCGCCCCAGCTCTTATCCTTCTAAGGGAAACCTCCTCCAATCTCGTTAAGTTACGAGGGAGTGGGAATGTACACGGGGGAATGAGGGCACGTGTACTTTTCCTTAAAGAGGATGCTAAAATGGAAACAGCGGAGCGGGCATCGAAAGGGAGCCTGGTGGGGGGCGCATTAGTGTGTGGAACTTCGTGTGTGAGGTGGTCAACTTTTCTCTGCTCAGCGTTCTCAGCATTGTCTTGTGTCCAATGTATCTGGATGCTTATCTTTGTTTTTTTATTGAGTGCGTGGATTTCCTGGGTAACAAATAGCGTCTTCGTCACTTTCTTTAGTTGTTTTATGGCGGCTAAGGAGTCTGTATAGATGTGGGCTTCTGTTATCGAATCTATTTTATTTATGGCCTCCATAGCATCGCGGATTGCATAGAGTTCCATCACAAGCGGGTCCGGGTATTCTAAAAGATATTCTTTATGTACCTTTAGTTCGCTGTGTGTTGGACTAGTAGCTGCTGTTCTACCACCATTTTCTATAATTGATGCGTCCGTATATGCAATTAAGGTACCTGGAAGTGCATCAACCAGAGGTCGAGATGCCAGCTTTTCTTTGCGACGAAGCCGAGTGGTCTTGTTTGTCGTGATAGTAGTGAATTCCCAAGGAGGGGGGTCAGCCATTGGTGGTGTTCGAACTGCCACTTCGTTGTACAAGGATGCTATGGGCGTAACGTACTTTCGCTTCATATCCCTTGTTGCCTCTCGTTGCTCAATTAATTCTGTCAACGTATTTATCTGTGCAAACTCTTGGAGAATAGGGATAGGGGTAAGTTTTGGTAAGGCCGTGATAGTGCGCATTGCGTTTCTATTTATTGTTTCCAATTTTGCCCATTGCCGCCTCGTGAGTCTTTGGAATTGGGCCTGGTATAGTATCCTCGGCTGTAACACTGATTGTACAAGACGTCTTGCCATGTCCGCTCGAGCTCCTCCTCCCCTAGACGAAATGCGTTTTATCAAGTTTAAGGAAGTCGCAGCTACTTTTTTCACTTTATGAAGCCATTGTGTTCCTTTGCCGGATTTGTGAATTTCTAGGCCAAGAACTCTCAACTCGTCCACCTCTTCCAGTGCCTGATTTCCAATCTTTAGGGAGACTCTTTGCGTTGCCAATTGTTTTCTTCCATTCTTGTTGGCAACATGAATGTAACTGGACTTTTGAGGTGATAATTCCAGGCCTGCACTTTGCACGTACTCATCTATGGTATTTAAAGCCTCTTGCAGATGCCGAATCTGTCTGTCAATTTGTTTATGAACAGACCAAATCGTGACATCATCTGCGTATATCATGAACCCCACTTCTGGTATTTTAGCTAATTTCCACGCCAATGGGATCAGTGCGATATTAAATAATAAAGGTGCTAACACTGACCCTTGTGGCACGCCTCTGTTCGAGGTGTAATTGCCAATTTGTTTTCCGTTTATCCGGATAGAAAACGTCCTGTCCTTAAGCAGATTATGTACTGCTTTTATGACCTGCAAGGGAATGCCCATACATTCCATGTTGCTAAGAATCTTGGCATGTAACACGTTGTCGTATGCCTTCGCCATGTCGGTAGCCACTACAGTGCGCACTAGGTGGCTATAAGGCGACACGTGTATGACCTCTTCAGCGAGCACAGCCAGTCCATTTTCTGTCCCAAGGTTTGTTCGGAACCCAATTTGTCGAGCATGGTATTTTTTATTACTTTCCAACCACCATGACAGGCGGGTGGCTATCATCTTTTCATAAATTTTGCAAATTGTGGGTGTTAGCGAGATAGGCCGCAAAGATTCTAGACTTGTGGGAGGTTTCCCAGCCTTTGGTATTGTTACCACCACCGAGTGTTTCCAGCCGAGTGGAATGTCTCCTCCTTGCCATACCTCATTTACCACATCCAACAAGCCGTCAACTGCGGCTCCTTCTAAATTCTTGAATACTTCATAAGGAATATCGTCATGTCCAGGCGCAGTTTTACCATTCGCTTCTTCTATAGCAGCCAATAACTCCAATTTTGTAAATGGTAATGTTATTCCTGTTTTATCAACCGCATCCACTGTCGGTGAAGGCGCCGGATAATGTGCGTGGTTCGGGAAGAAAAGGGCAGCAGCCTGATCTGCAAACTCTTCTGGTGTAAGCTGTAATGCGAGTCATACTTTCTGCATGATCTTTAACCTGCCGCCTCTTTTCCATGCCATGGAAAGTCCTCCAGAGGGCCTTGTTATTCGTTCCCGAGCCCAAACGACTGCACCACTCATCCCATCTCCTATGAGCCAGCTGTTTTTCATATCGGCGTGCCCCTGCCGTCACTCTGTTTACCTCAATTCTTCTTTGCACGTCTTCAGGATGGCGACCAGCCTGTATCTCGGCCCGCTTTCGGCGTGCCCAAAGTTTTAGTAGGTGCAGGTCGGGAGTTGGCTGATCTTCGTTCACTTTAGTTGTAATGGTGTGATCCTTGAGTACCGTTTGAAGGGTAGTAACGAGAGTATTCGGGCTAACTGAATGCGTTCGAGTATCCTGCCGTACACCATCCCAATGTGTAACAGACGCTTTCTTTCGAATTTTCTTCATATGTCCCAAATTAAGACCAATACCAATGGGGACATGATCACTACCCCACGCATCTAATTCCGCCTGCCATAGTGGTGCACCAGGGCCCTTCCACCACGTCAAGTCTGGTGAGCGTGTTTGTGTTGCAGGTAGTGTTGCGACTCCTGGATGATTTAGCAGTGTAAATTCCATTTCTGTGAAGGCAGTATGAACTTGATCACCCCTTTTAGAATCATAATCATATCCCCATACGGTGTGCGGAGCGTTAAAATCTCCACCGATTAGTATCGCAATTCCAGGGTATGAATGGCGAATATGCTTAACCCATCCAAGATTAAGCACTGTGTTTCTTGGCCTAGCGTACATGGACACTAATATAAGGGGCGTTTTGTTCGGACGCGTGAGTACAGCAACTACTTCCTGCTGAGTGTTGCACCACTTGCTCAAGTCAAGTGGCGTTTGGGGAATGTTGGCCCTAATGTAAACGGCAGCTTTTCCTGGTGTTTCGGCCTCTGCTCTTGCTCGTTTATCAGGGATAGAAGGACAATGGTACCCTATATATCCTGTTATTGAATATAACCTATTGTGCTCCTGTATCAAGAACGCCCATGATTGTAGCTTACCGTACAATAATTTTGTATTTATTTCCCCAACTTTATTACAGAGCCCTCTGCAGTTCCATTGTGTAATCTGTTGCCACTTGTTTCGGCTACTTCTATCCATGATGTAAGCTGCTCTGAATGAGGTGTGTCAGTTGCGTAAGCGTGTCCAGTACCGCCTTCCAAATAGGTATGTTATCGGCAGGTTTACAATTCGGAGCATCCACTAACCTTGCTGTCGTACTGCCTGCAAGCGTTTCTTTCTGTTTTTCTGAGCTCTCCTTTCGTCGTTGCGCTATATGTGCTTTCTTTTGTCGCAGCTGTGCAATTTGTGCTGAAAGCATCGCAATTTCTTTTTCTATTGCATCCTGCTGGCTTATGCAGTCTTTAAGATCCGGAAAATCATCAGTAGTGAATGCCACTGTGCTCCGTTTTGTGCGTCGTCCATGTTTTAGCGTAGAAGCAAAAGATGCACTGTTCTGTGCAACCACCTCAACAGGCTCTTCTTCTTCTAGCGGGTCATCAAACAGCTCTTCGGCCAGAGTTGCAAATCTGTTTTTAACCATTAACGGTGCATATTGTTTATGTCGTCCAGCCCTTGCTAACTCGAGCTTTCGCTTTTTTGTCGGACACTGAGATGAAGTGATATCGTGATCATCAGATTTGCATAGGCCGCATTTGAATTTCGCTTCTCCAGATTCAGTTATGTATTCGGGGTTAACTTCATATGGACAAAATTTCTGCATATGACCTTCTCTGTAGCACCTGTAACAGTGAACCGGTCTAGGTTTGTACGTTTTGGGTCGCACTATGCGGCCATTGTAGTAGAATCTGTCCGGAAGAGTATCTGGTCCCTGTAATGTGATGAGAAAAGTGCCTCTGTTCCCCATACGACGTGCGGCTAACACAGTATGTGTTCCTGATATTAGGTCTCTGGCCACCGTCTCCGGGGAATCTTGTAGGTCTAGGTCATAGAGGACACATCGCTGAGTATTTGGACCTGACGCAAAATACGTCTGGACAGGAAGATACTCCTCTGTCGTGATTGGAATCTGTGTTACTGTGGTCATTTTGCGTGCATCCTCAATGGTGGCTAAATGTACTGTGACAGTATTAGATGCCCTGTGGCTTACAAACCCCTGGTAACCTGTGGTACCAAGCGCTGCGTCTATTACTCTCTGCATTGTTCTGGTGGGTATCTTAGTGATATCAAACTGCACTGTAGGTCTGATATGCACTCTGAAGGATTTCTGCAAGGCTGGTGTTGGATAAGCGGATGCTAGCTTATCAGGGGCGGCCCTTACCTTCTTTGCCGGTGGTGTGTTGACTGGTGGCCCAGGTAGTTTGACCAGCCGGGGTGTCCGTTGAGAAGCGTTAGTGACGACTTCCTGTTGCACATCCATAGCCTGATGTGTATCGTTTAGCTCGGGTAGCGGCCCGAGCGTTGTCCTCGTATTCGAAGTAATGTCTACGTTGCTCTGTGGCCAAGTGCTAGCTCCAGGTAAAGGCTCGTTACCGCAGCCTGCCGTTGTGCTTGCAGAAGTCACAGCGACTACCGGAGGGTCCATTGGCGTCCCCATTCTTGCCATATTATCAGAGCTGCGGCTCCGCCGAGTCCCAGTAGGCCTAGCAGCATGGCCGCGTCGGCATTCTGCAGCGTCTACCCGGAGGGCTGTGTCCTTGATGCTCTTCTTGCCAC
The DNA here is from genome assembly GCA_023969395.1 of Amblyomma maculatum. NCBI lineage: Eukaryota > Metazoa > Arthropoda > Arachnida > Ixodida > Ixodidae > Amblyomma > Amblyomma maculatum. The sequence continues at coordinate 24,111 of JAJIZL010041918.1, forward strand.
GCACGGGTTGTTTGGCCTTTATGCTCTTCTTCAAGAGTTTGATTGCCG
>JAJIZL010041923.1:14202-42358 GCA_023969395.1 Amblyomma maculatum
TGATGATGATGATGATGATGATGATGATGATGATGATGATGATGATGGTTAAAGCGAGGGTTTGTATGGCGCTTCGTAGCCTACGCTGTTGCGTCATACCTTTAAATTCGAAGCTTAGATGTCCTTTTTAGTATTTATTAGCGTGCTGTTCCCAGCTTACATTATCTGTCATAATTCGCCTTTATCCGCTGCTGTGCTGTGCCCTTATATTCAAGTGTTACGGTAAGCGCGTGCTTTTTATCTATACAAGATTTGAGACCAGGAGAACGTTCAATTGTTCAATTTTACACAGCCAGGTTGGTCGCAATCCGGCCACTAAGTTTTTAACTTTCGCCTTGAAAACTTGCCATCACAAATATATTGGTCCCTGTTTGGATAAAAGCTCCTGTAGCAGTTCGCTTCGCTTTTTTTTAAGTACTACTAGGAGTTTAAAGATGCAGCATTCGCGACCTGATGAGCAGTTCCTAACGCCGCTGGAGCCGTTCAATGCTCTTGTGGCAACTGAAGCTGCTTCAGAGAGATTTGTGAAAAAGATTAGTGCGGGCCTTATGCCGATAAGGAACTTCTAACGAATAAACTTCCCACATTATCTTTGTATATGCAGAAATTTTCAAATATAAGACGCACTTGTCACATTTCTTGAGCACGCTGAAAAGCAGGGCCTCTTGAGAGAGCCACAGCCCCCTTTCTCATCCGAAATGCGTTCAATGCCCTCAGCAGATACAGGATACATATTTATTATGATATGGGAGGGCACTGACTATGGTATGGTATAATTGAAGAATAGCATGACCAGTACGGAATAGTATGGCATAAAGAATAGTTTGGCGTGGTAAGAGCCAAAGGGCTATCGGCGGAAGTATTGCTCATATAAAATACCTGAAGAGCGGCGCTCATATATTTCTTTACAGTGCATAACACTTGCAGCCCAATTTTGTATAAAAACATATTGTCTTGTCACGAGGTGCCCAAAAAGCTAAAACCAAAATTATATGCGCTTTCATCCTGACTATTGCGACTATAAGAGGTGTCACACCTTCATCCAGCAGGCATAAGACGTGCAGGCGTGTAACGGCAACAACCTTCTAAAACTGAAATTTGTAAATTTGTCCGCGTCTTATATTGCAGCAAATATATGTAGCAGGATGAAAGCTGCGAAGTAAGGACATGATGGCGTCTTGATCGCAATACATGTGACATGGCGAAGCGGCGACCTGGCAACCTTTTTGCGTTTTGATGGGTTGCTTTGTTTGCGATAAAGGCAATGTTTCTTCGTCAAGAGTGACAAAACCTGCCACCACGGTCAGAGCATCACTTTGGCTTGCGTTATGCGCTTCATAATGTTACGGAAGAGCAACAAGCAAGTGTGCAGCGGCGTGTGCAGGAGCGCTCGCGCTAGGCCTGCCGGCAATCATTAAAATCGTCTCATCGTCACCGGTCACTTTCTGTCTAAGCTCTGGTTTGTCCATCGTATGAATACCAATGTTTGCATGCCTTATGTGAATTCGAAGGGCATCTGCGAGATGTATTCTGAGGATTCTTTAACTTTCTTGCTTCCAATAGATTTCGAAAGAGTTGACGGATATTTTAAAGCAAGCAGATTAGAAGTCGCATGCAGACGAAAGGATTTAAGGCCGCTTCTCTGCAGTACTCTGAAGTAACATGACCACAGTGCACAGCAACAATGCACACAGTGTTTTTTCCCGCGGCACTGCTGGTCGCGGTAAAACTTTAACATCCAATAGATACAGGATAGGTGCCAGCCCTGCGGCGGCCTGCAGTCATTGTAACTGGATTCGTGATCAGCCTGTCGATTTCAAACTAGCTGTATCTCAAGATGTGAGCTTGACAGTTGTCATCCACAGTTCTTATTTTGTTTGTCTCTGGATCTATATTTTCGAATTCTAGACACGTTCATGTCATATATGCCAGACTCCAGTTGGGAAACTGCGCTTCAGAAAGTGAGCACCTTCTTATAGATTTTTTGTGTACTTATGATTTTTTGCGTCCTCTAGAAACCCGATACAAAAGCTAGTTGTCGTCGTCTTCTAAATAACACTTCTCTACGCTATTTAAATATAATAATTTTTCCTACTTTATTTTTTCAGCTAACTGTGGATCTGTTTTGTTTTTTTAAAAACTGTATGCAGTTCAATTCGAAAATGCCTACCAAGGCAACTTACACCAGAGCTCCTAAATAAATATACGCGGTAAACATATTTTTTTACTTTTTAAGCTGCATACTAGTTGGCGAGGAATTTTTTGGGGGTTTCTTAAAGATCTCCTGGCCCACACTAAACTCAAGATTATAGGTTGTGTTTAATGCTCGTTGCGCATAAAAAGCACTGAAAAGTAATGTATACTCCATCCTGACGGGTATCCTCAATATCCTATTTACCTCATTTGCACACTCATTTCCGTCTTATTGCTTCAGAAGCAGAATGTGCTCGCCTCCATATCCTTACCGCTTAAACCTTTAGACGTCTAGATGTATGTAGCATTTTCGAAAGCAGGCAGGGGCACTGATGCTAAGTGCATTATGCCTCGTTCACACTGGAGCATTCGGCAGAGCGAGCGAGCGAAATCCGCTGCCGCCGACGCACTCCTTCGTTTACACTTCTGAGCCAACATATCGCCGCTGTCGCCGCTTCGACTGCGAGCTTCCGTTAACCCTGACCTGACCGCTCGACTGCAGCTACAAATGCCACGAACAGCATACAGCTATGCAAAGTGCCGAGGGAAAAACGCATTATCATTCAATTCTTCACTAAATGATGATAAATTTGACACACGTAATGTGGCAACAAAAGCTTCATCATTCTATTTGCAGGCATCGTAAAAAATGGGGCATATTTTCCGCTTGATACCAAGGACAGCGTCGATCTCGTTCCAAATGTCATTCTTCCCCTATTGCATCCTTCCCAATTGCGCTTGTCGCCCGGCGAAAAAGAGCATCAGATAAAAAGCCACAACTAAAAGGTTACGAAGCCCCTCAAATACATTAAGCGTGATTCGAACTCATTATACCTGGCTCCGAAGCGTCCTGCGCTAACCACACGGCCACGCCAAGATAAGAAGTACTATATGGATAGGAAATATTTTTGCATGCTATGTCAAGGCCGCGTTTAGAATTGCACTTTAGTTTCGAGTTGTACAGGCCATTTCTGCTGCTCTAAAAATTGCAACTTCTTGACCATCGCAGCTTGCTGCCTGCTCTTGGTACTTGCAACTAATGTTCTGGATACCTATGCGCACTATATTGTGCACTGGAAGCATTTTAACATGTGCAGTTTCACAGCGCTGGCAAATGTAGGAGTGCCGGCTCTTCGGTGATCCTCTGCTACTATGGATTTAATTTTCGCTGAACACGGAGCTGTAGCCCAAACATTCAAGGAAAAAAGTCCAACGAAGCTTTAAAACCAGCAAGCGCAGAAGCGAGGACATTAGTTTGCTGGCAACTAAATATTATTTGTATGTAAACATTTCGGAAAGCGTTGCGATGACCGAGGGATCGGTTTGTTTATACGCAGTGCAAGAAGGAGCGCAAAAGCTTACGAAACACGTAAAGTATTGTGCATTGCAAGCGCTCTATGTTGTTTTTTTTCTTTCATGGGCCCATCACTCGGTAAATTATTCTCTTCCTCGTCTTATCTATTTTTTTTCTGCTGCTTATACTGAGCAAAGGTGCGGGCTACACTCTCTGATGCGTAGGCTCTGTTTTGAGCCTGCAGTAAACGTTTTGGCAGTATTCATCGTGTTAGAGTGGCCTCAAGAACAGCTGTGATGATTGTTATGCATGTAGACCCCATTATTCAATTCCAGATTTAGTTTTACGTTAATTGCAAGAGTGTTATGAGACAGAGCCGCGCCGATCATGGTCTCTCTCGAAACGCTCGAAACGACGTAACGAAACGTCGAAACTCTAGAAATAAAGATACCTACGAAAAAAGATACACAATATTCACGGCTTCACGTCATCGAAAGTATTTCGGCTGTGGCCGTCATAATTATCGCGAGCCGATGGTTGATTGCGAGTACGCTGTTGCCATGTTTGCCCCTAAGGGATGCTAACCGGTCGACGCCGCGGGCCGCGCAGGCTCCACTTCCTCGCCTTCCTATTGGCTGATGAATTCGGCGGAAAAAAATCCGGCGTCGAGAATCGGTCCCGGACCGATTTGGCTTTCCGCCCAGATTTCCGGCGGTATCTCTCCCGCGGCAACGGAATTCGCTTGCTCTCCTCTCCGAATGCTTAGACTGCCAGCCGAGCCTCTGTCGTGTCCCGTTATTTATTGGTCTGATCCAAGTTACTGGCAACTGATACTTGAATGACAAAAAACTTAACTTCTCTGATATAACCCATCCTCTTTCGGCCACCCTTAAAATGAAACAAAAAATAAATGAAGGGTCACTACATGGGGTCAGCACGCAAGACAGTAGCCGTAGTAGCAGCGGCCCATTATCCGCATTTTTCCCTCCCAGAGCAGAAGCGCAGCACTAGCAGCAGGAGCTCGGCGCCAACCGATTCAGGGAGGCGGGGACATCAGGCGCGTTACAAATCGGACCGACCAGGAAACTACATCAGCAGGGTACAATGCACCGTCCGGTGAGAAATTGTGCTCTATTTTCCGAACGAAGAACCGGAAAATAGACAATCAATTAGGATAAAAATATGAGCGAGTAAATAAAAATGGAGAAGTGCTTGTCTGCTTCACATCAGCTTATTCGTGCGCACTGCTCGCTGTGGCCCTCTCATCGGCTCTGACACAAAATTATTCCCTCAAATTTTATTCTGCCTTCTGTTGGGTTGCTTTCGAAATCTTTCATATCACAATTTCATCCAAGCGATCTTGAGCACGTATTCTGCATTAGTTAGTCCGCCTGATTACAAGTGACGCTTTCTATTATATAAATTGTTTCATCGTTGCTATCCTAGTGTGCTTTGTGGTCCGGTTCGTTCTCCCCTCGATCAAGGCTAGCCATCAGTAGCGTCCAAATAAGCACAAGTAACGGCACTCATTCCTTGCGAACAGAAAGGACTCCTTGTGCTCCCAATTTATATGGTAGGGATATATCAAAGCGACAGGAGGAGTTGAAAATTTAGCTCCAAATACGGCTTAGTCGCGCATGGGTGGAACCTTTAATTCAGGGTCTCGGCGGTTGCTGCGGCGATAATGTCCCGGACATGAGTTTTTCCTGTTTATTAATGCTAACACCAAACAGCGCTTCTTTTCAGCGTTTCATTGCAAGCATCTGTATGCTAGAAGCATCCGTCATATTTTGGCAGCCTTGTGCAGAATGATAATTATCATTCTGCACACCTTTCTTTTAAAAGAAAGGTTTGACCACAGAACAAAGAAAGACGCTTTGGTATTTTATGAGGAGAATTCACTCTGTTGCGTGGAGTTCAGGAAAACACGCTGGATGAGGCATCGAGAATCACATAGAATCTGCTCCATATTTTTCATGATAATTCTGCACGCTAGTGGTACCAATGTGAGCTACCATTCGTCTCTGGCAGCTCGACTGTTACTGGCAGGAGTGACGCCGTCGCCCACGTTTTGACCCGAGGTCGGCATGTGCTTCAGTGGGCTGTGATGTTAAATTTAAGCATATTTTGAACCTTGTGTTTCCTCAATCGCTTTAAGGTTCCCTTCTTGTGCTTTTTGAACAGTTGCGGAATGTTGGTGCGAAATCCATCAGCGACAGGTAAAACTACTCTTTCCTCCTTGACCTCAGGTGCGGGATAGTTGTTGTAGGTGACAATAAAATATCCCTATAGCTGGCATCGACCAATGCAGCTCCACCGCTGTGCCCTTCGAGTACGTAGCGACGTCTTACTAAGTGTAGTGGGACTCATTATACTCCGTTACTGTATCGTTTTAAAACACCTGCTCTTCTGCCCTGGTTTAGAGTGGCATGCATACATCGAGAGATAAAAGAGAACGAGTAAGCGGAGCAAAAAAATAACCGAACGTCTACGATTTCTCTAATTCTGCTGGCTGCAAAGCAAATAACTAAGAGTGTTGAACAGTGCCTTCGTGGTACGGTTAAGAGTTCTTGCTTTGTGAATTGCTGATAAATGATTGAAACTTGTCCTGCTTTTCCTGTTTAAAGTTTGCTGCGAGGTTATAAGACTGTGCTTAGTCAAAACAGCCAAAAGGGATATAATCTGCGTGTTGTGCCTGTCTGATACTTATCGTAGGTGAGTACAAGCATCATTTACGTCCAGGGTCAGGACAACATTTTCACCGTGTTTAGGTATATTGTAGTAAATTACACGTGGAGCCTGTATAATTTGTTTAGTCCTATGATGCAATTTGTCGTCATAATATCCAATCATCACGCTACTTCAAGCTTTACAGCGTTAATAACCACCATAACACATCAATATTACATTGGGCAGAAAAGAGATTACTCAGAGAATTTCTATCGAGCAGTCAGCAACATCGTCCAAACAACACACAAGGATCAACATTGGACGACATTGGAATTAGAGGTCTCGCAGTGGCATTGATAAGGAGAAGGCTGTAATTTTGTAAGGCATCCTACTGATATCATTCACCATGCCAGTCTAATGACAATTTTTGGAAAATATGAATCATTTCAGAGTTAAGGACTTGCAGGTTCCTGAGGGCGGAGAATAACCTAGGTCTACAAGAAATGACTCCACAGCAGTATGCTGCAGCTCCTGGAGCGTAAAGAAGGAACTTCTTGGGGAGAGGCTGCAATGAAAAATGCACGCAAGTGTACAACATGTCGAAGCACGGAAGCGACTATATACATGACCAGTTACCAGTGACAGTGCCTATTGACCGTCTTGAATGCCCATACATACACACTACTCTAGAGGGGGCCTTGAGAGTGCATACTATCCTAAATGATTTCGCAATTCCTGTTGTCATGCATCTGTAGAGCCCTATAGCTTAAAGGTCATCGATGTAGAATGGCGCGAATTGTGCATAAGATGCCGGTAAAAACAAAAAGAATTGTGAACTGTTACTTCATTAACGCGTAAGTCCTGTATGCAAGCATACAACAGTTGCATCTTGCCTGTACTCACCTATGGGGCTGAAACGTGGAGGCTAACCAAGAGAGTTCTACTTAAGTTGAGGACAACCCAGAGGGCTATGGAACGAAAAATGGTAGGGGTAACATTAAGAGATAGAAAGAGTGCAGTGTGGGTCAGAGAAATAACTCAAGTTACCGACATTCTAGTAGAAATTAAGAAGAAATGGACATGGGCAGGACATGTAGCGCAAAAAGAGGATAACCGATGGTCGCTGAGGGTAACAAACTGGATTCCAAGGGAAGGAAAGCGTAGCAGGAGGCGGCAGAAAATTAGGTGGGCGGATGAGATTAAGAAGTTCGCAGGGGTCACGTGGTTGCAGCTAGCATAGAACCGGGTTAATTGGAGAAATATGGGAGAGGCCTTCGCCCTGCAGTGGGTATAATCAGGCTGATGGTGATGATGAAGTCCTGTATGGCTATGTAGGTGGGTTTAGCATGGGCTGACATTCTCAGTGGTGTAAATGAGGAACTATTCAATATCTCGAGAAAAGAATGATTCCACCGGATAGAGCGCCAAGAACAGGCGTGCAAGTGGCACATACTAACTGTGTGGGATTGGCCAGAGCTCATTATCGAATTCATGAAGCCTATTTCGACTGCATGATAGATAACTTATTAATAAGGAATTAGTGTTCCTAAAATAATTTGGAAAACATTTCAGGTGATAGGAAAAGTAATCAAATAAGGATTTTCAAAATGATTGATTTGAGAAAATGATTGATGAATGATTGATTAAGTGTGTAGAGAAAGAACAGCCCCAGTACCAGTCACTCGCGTAATCCCGCTGACTCATCTGGCGAACAACACAGCAAAGCTGAGGCTTACGCATTTCTCCAGTGCAGATTCTGCAGTGATCTCGTGCATTTGTTATTTTATTTGCAGAATACTGCAGAACCTGGATTGGATCCTATTAGCAGAGGTATAAATACATGAAAGTATACAATAAATATTATCGCGCAAAATGATAAATTACATTTACATAAAAAGGAATCACAGCAAAGATATGTTTCTGCAACTGTGAATAGTCATTCCTCTCAATGGCACTCTGTTTGTCTAATAAATGGGGATAAAGTTTGTTTCGGTCCCTTGTTGTGCTTTTAAAACACAATATTTATACAAGATATGTTTATCTGCACGCGGTTTTGTGACTACTGTTGTATCATATCTATATGGCCATTCGGTCCTAGCTTCGGTTTTGTCCTGTTTCGGTTTCTGCTCTGTGGATTGTGGCTGAAGTTGTGTCCGACTGTGGATTGCGTCGTCATGTGTGACGTGGACTGTGTCCTATAAATATCCGGCACCTCATAAATATCAGGCTTATCAACATGCGCGGCTGACGAGTGAGCCTTTTTTCTCATTCCGAAAGCCACCTCGGCCGCAATGCAACGTTGTCGACGAGGATGGGGTAGGCCTTGCGGAATAGGGGCCTCCTAGTTACGTCCGTTATCCGAAAGCATTCTTCAATACGTAAATAATCCTCCCAGAGGTTTCTTTCGTAACTAATTGCTACATAATTCAATTCACCGTCGATGCAAGATTTTTCAGTGTCAGCCATTTTCTGCAAGTTTTTCAAGTCGACCAGCGAGGTCGTTGCCTGATGAGTCACGCCTGCAGACATGCTGCCCGGTTCACTGCTGAGAGCCAGCGAGTGGAACATTTTCATGGAGTAAACGTTTTCTACGTTAAGTAGTAATTGTCTGAGCAACAGAAGCTTCAGGTCCTCATGTTCAAGTCGCGTAGGGATTAGCGTTAATAACGGCATACGAACGCCGCCATTTTCTCTTGCCGTCGCCAATCTAACAAAGGTTGACAAGAGAGGAATAGCTTTTCTATGTCTATCAGGTGTGCCACCGTGGACAATAAATCCCACTATGACAATTTGTGTCGCGTTCTAAGATATGTTCTAACAGCAAAGGTTACAACGTCCCACGTCCAATATCGGCATGCATTGTTCTGTGGACGTTAGGGCTCTCGAATCAGGCTTGGTAGGAACGGATTGAAAATGGCTGTAAACGTTTGCTACATTCACTGAGATGTCATATCTCGACGGTTCCAGAGACGAATAATTTAGAATGACAGAGGACGTTTTTGAATTACGGTAGGCCAACATGGCTCTGTCAACTCCGTTTAAGAGCTTTCGCACATCCGACCCGTTTCTCCAGCACCCGGGTAGTTTAACAATTCCATTCAGTAAGTTGCTTCAAACCTTTGAACTTGACCTAACTTGGTCAGGTGGGTCTGCAGCGGCGGCCGAGATCAAGAAGGTGCTCTAGTTATATACCTCAGTATATGAAGGTAGACGACTCTCTTAGCTCGTGCTGCGTCTCGAGGCGAGACCAATGCTGATTTGTCAACAGAAGCTGGTGACGTTACTCGAGACATTTAGAATTAATCTGTTTCACTACCCCATCAAGAATTCAAGGTACCATCCAGCTTGGTCATGGAAACGAAGACGTTTTAAAAACAGGCAGCAACACCCAGGCGAGTCCATTCCAGAATACATTGCTGCTTTACGTGACGTCGTACGGCTATGTGACTACACATCTCCGGAAAAAATGCTCGGAGATCCTCTCGTGACAGGAGTGTCTTCTATAGGAATTCGAGGAAGACGTATTAGAGGAATCAACACGCACTTCTGCCTCTGCATCTAGCATCGGCTTGCAGTATGAGTTGGTGACTAGAGATGCGCACGAATTGCACCTGTTTAACCTCTCAGACAAGTTACGTCAACCCGTCTACTGAAACAAGGGTCAGCTCGAAGGCATGTGCACTACTACAGATTTGGGTCAACAGACATACCAGCGAGGCATAAATTTGCCCTTCACAAGGAACCACGTTTAGTAGTGGAAATATTGGATATTTTGCCTTTGTTTGCAGACAACGCCAAGGAGTCCAAGAGGCTCAAGAATACGACGAGCAACAAGGCGAAAACGTTACCCAACAAGGATAGCTCCTGTTGAGGTATTCCTAGTTAAGGAAGAAGTGTTGAGACTCAATGATCATGACAAAAAAAAAAACCCCGACGGTCACGAAGACCAGCATCCACCTACTAAGCCGGCCACAAACGCATGACAGGCAACCTCAAAAATCTTCCTAGCACACATCTGTTGTGTTGAAGACTCAGAACACCTATCAGCAACTCGAGGAAACCAACCGTATTCACAGGCAAGAAAATCCACATAGTTTTAGTTTTTTTCTGTACTCCTTTATGACTCTAATCACACTACAAGGGAGTCAAGGCTCTCCGACCATTTTCATTGAGCCGACAGAAGGTCCAACTTTTTTGTTAGGAACTGGTGATGTGAAAGACTGTTTCGTTTGTTTGAAGAACTGTTTCAAACTTGAAGAAAACTTCAATGTGTAGTTTTCTTCACGTACTCGGGGCCCTGTGTCCTTTGGCACTAGTGGTCAGTCCAGTGCTACATGCCTGGACCCTGGCCCAGTGGCTGGCTGGCAGTGCATGTCGGCCTCAACACCAGCGTTGCAAAATTCAATTCCACAACCCTACCATATGATGCTGGCTTAGCGCTCAACGAGGTCCCAGAGACATTATCCGCTGACCACCGCACGCCTTTTTAAAACTCTGCGCGGTGTGCCGCCCGCCCCCGTGGCCGCCGCCGCTGATTTGAAGAACAGTGTGTATGGGAGGCGGGGGATTCTTCTTAGGGCAAAAGCCTTTCTAGGCTCGTGAAAAAAAAATCCCCTGCGTCGGGGGTGTGCGCAAGATCTGTGCGAGAGATCTCTCATATTCCGCGAGATTCTGTGAGACGTGACCTTGCCAAGTTTTCCTGCCATCTGCAATCCTACACTTTATTATCCGCCAAGGAACCCCACGCTATAGGAGGGATGGTGTACTGTCAAAAGTCACTTGCCGGAGAGTGTGACAGATACTGCGCCTTTGCTGCAAACGAATTACAATTATATATAGCACTGCAACGAACGCCGATAAGAAGCAAATTATAGGAGATGAAGGATGGACTTGTAGGCATTCGCCATTCTCCTCTTAAGACACATCTAAGAGACCTAAATTTTTGCGTGTACGGGGAGAGGGTGTCTGCTGAAACTTGCATACTTAAAAAAATGAATGCTGTGTGATTTATTTACATTGTTCAACCGCTTTGCAATGTGATTCTAAATTCAAACTTTTCTGTCTTTTGTGCTTGTGCAAAACGTTATTGTACAGTCGTGAGCGAAAGGGGTATGCAACACTAAGACGGTGGTGGAGCTCGATAAAACTGCATCCCAACATTATCTAGCAGCAGCTGTCTATGGCCGAAACAATAGTAGCGGCTCCTCAATTTATCCACGTACATGTGCCGGTGTCGCTGCCCTTATACGCTTCGCCAGGTGGCATTTCGATGCAGTTTTCCAAAGCCCTGCCGCTGCCTTAGTGTTGTATACCACTTTTGCTGATGACAGTACTTTTTACGCTTTTTGTTTTTCCCCAAGAAGTGGATTACATGTTATATTGTCACGGTGTGAAGTCTCTGATCAGAAGTCACCGCGGGACACAGGAGTAACAGAAGTCACAGTGCGGCAGAAAACTAGCAGGCCCGCTTCGACAGAAGAACTTCAGTTTCTTCGCCTCGAGGAGACGAACGTCGGTTTCTTCGCCTCGAGGAGGCACACGCTCGCGATCAGCACAGAGGGAAAATAAAGAATGCAGCATGTCATTGCCCCCCCCCCCCCCGGGTACAAGAAGCATCGTCCCAATGCTGGGAGTGTGGTTAGAGATAAAAAAAAAAAGCATTGCACGAAGGGCAGTTGCTCACGCACAGAAAGAGTCAACACTATCGGTCGTAATACGGTTTCAGGCGGACCACGTGGACCACGTCCGGGAGCGTGGAGCGTCGGGACTTTTTAAATCCATCAGGAACAACCTCATAGTTTAGGTCCCCAACTTGGCTTACCACTTTGTACGGGCCAAAGTAACGACACAGCAGTTTCTCGCTGAGGCCTCGTCGACGTACAGGAAACCAAACCCAGACACGGTCTCCTGCTGTGTACCGGGCGTCACGGTGTCGGATGTTGTATCGTTGGGCATCGCGGCGTTGCTGATTCTGAATTCGCAGCCTGGCCAGCTGACGGGCCTCTTCGGCGAGGTGCAGAAAGGTGTGAACATCTGGTTGTTGGTTGCCGTCGTCTAGATGTGGTAACATGGCATCAAGCATTGTGGTCACTTCGCGGCCATGGACCAGACGGAAAGGTGTCATGTTCGTTGTTTCCTGGACCGCTGTATTGTATGCAAAGGTAACGTACGGGAGCACTTCATCCCACGTTTTGTGCTCTACGTCGACGTACATTGAGAGCATGTCAGCGAGTGTTTTGTCAAGCGTTCGGTCAAGCCGTTCGTTTGAGGATGGTAAGGTGTTGCCTTCCTGTGTTCAGTATGACTGTGAATTAAAATCTGCTGCAGCAATCCGGCTGTAAATGCGGCTCCTCTGTCAGTAATCAAAATCTCCGGTGCCCCATGGCGCAGGACAACGCAATTGATGAAAAACTTTGCAACCTCTAAGGCAGTACCGTTGGGTAGAGCGGAGGTTTCCGCGTATCGTGTAAGGTAATCCGTGGCAATAATGACCCACCGGTTACCGGAGTGTGAAAGGGGAAATGTTCCCAGCATGTCCATGCCAATCTGCTGGAAAGGCCTCGACGGTGGGTCTATTGGCTTCAAGAGTCCGGTGGGCTTAGTCGGCGGCACCTTACTACGCTGACAGTTGCGACACGTTTTCACATAGTGTGAAACGTCTGAGTGAAGTCGAGGCCAGTAGTACTTTTCCTTGAGCCTTGCAAGCGTGCGGGTGACTCCCAAATGTCCAGAGGTTGGTTCATCGTGGCAAGTGTGTAAGATTTCATCACGTAGACACATAGGTACAACAATCAGGCACGGCGTTTTGCTGGCGGAAAAGTTTTCTTCATGGGGACACCATTGCGCACACATAACGATGACAGAGCACGCTTGAAAGCTCTCGGAGCGGTTGCACATGCACCGTTTAGATAGTCCATGATGTGACGAAGTTCGGGATCTGCAGATTGTCTTTCAGCGAGGCACTCTGTGCTGATGGCATTTAGCAGTATGGCCTCATCAGGAATTTAATCTGCGGGGGGATCTACAGGGGCCCGTGAGAGGCAGTCTGCGTCCGAATGCTGACGGCCAGATTTGTACGTGACAGTTATGTCGAATTCCTGTAATCGTAGACTCCATCTTACAAGACGGGTTGAAGGGTCCTTTAGGGTTGCAAGCCAGCATAGGGCATGGTGGTCAGTTACTAACTTGAATGGTTTCCCGTAAAAGTATGGCCGGAACTTCGACGTCGCCCACAAAATGGCTAGACATTCTTTCTCTGTTGCGGAATAGTTCGATTCCGCTTTAGATAGACAGCGACTGGCGTAAGCGATTACGCGTTCTTGGCCGCACTGGATTTGAACTAGAACGGCGCCCAGGCCTATGTTGCTTGCATCGGTGTGAAGCTCCGTGTCGGCGTTTTCGTCGAAGTGAGCCAATATGGGAGTGTTTGTAGGCGGCGTTGAAGCTCTTTGAATGCTTGTTCCTGTGGTGCGTCCCAAGTGAAAGGCGTGTCTGTCTTTGTCAGACGTGTTAGGGGCTCGGCGAGTCGAGCGAAATCTTTGACGTAGCGCCGGTAGTAGGCACATAAGCCAAGAAATCGTCGAACAGCTTTCTGGTCTTTGGGCGGAGGGAAGTTGCAATAGCTGTCGTTTTCTCTGGATCCGGCAGGACACCAGCGTGGCTTACGACGTGCCCCAAGAACTTCAGCTCCGTATAAGCAAAATGACATTTCTCGTTCTTTAACGTAAGGCCAGAGGATGTTATGGCTTGCAAAACAGTTTCAAGGCGCCGAAGGTGCTCCTCGAACGTTGGAGCGAAGACCACAACGTCGTCAAGGTAAACGAGACAGGTCTGCCACTTGAGATCTGCAAGTACGGTGTCCATAAGCCGTTGCAAAGTAGCCGGAGCAGAGCAGAGACCAAAGGGCATAGCCTTGAACTCATAGAGCCCATCCGGAGTAATAAACGCCGTTTTCTCGCGGTCCCTCTCATCTACCTCTATTTGCCAGTATCCGGATTTCAAGTCCATTGAAGAGAAATATTTCGCGGAGCAGGGACGATCCAAAGCATCGTCGATGCGTGGCAGGGGATAGACGTCTTTCTTTGTAACTTTGTTTAGCCGGCGGTAATCCGCACAAAACCTCAGCGTACCATCCTTTTTCTTCACAAGAACGACAGGTGCAGCCCATGGACTCCGCGAGGGCTGGATGACATCGTCGCGAAGCATCTCTTTCACTTGGCGAGTGATAGCGGCGCGTTCAGTCGGAGACACTCGGTAAGGTGACTGTCTGAGAGGTGGCACGGTATCATCCGTAATAATGCGATGCTTGGTGAGATCGGTTCTACCAACACGTGAAGACTTGGAGAAGGTCGCCCGATAGCGCTGAAGGAGCTGGTTCACTTGGCGATGCTGCAGTTGAGAAAGCGCAGGGTTAATGTCGAAGTGTAAATGGGTGGTAGGCCTCTCCATTTCGGTCAGTGACAGCGTCGCAAGTCCAGAGGCTTTTCGAGCATGCGTGATACCGCAAATATGGGCCACTACAGTCCCAGTGCTTAAATGTTGGTGCTCACCGCCAAAATTTGTGAGTAGGACGTCTGCTTTGCCGTCTTCGAGGCGAACGACTCCTCTGGCTACAGCAAGACTGTGTTCGAAAAGTAAGATCTGTTTACTCTCCACGACACCTTCAAAGTTTCGCAGTGTATTCGCAGCCACAGACGTCATCACGCTGGAACGGGGGGGGAATAGTGACGTGATCATCAAGGATGTGCAGTGCTGTTGGTCGCTCAGAAGCACTGTGTATTGCGTTCTCAGTCGATAAGGTCACTGACTTAGTCTGCAGGTCGATAACGGCTCCATTCTCTGCTAAGAAATCCATGCCAAGGATGACGTCGCGGGAACACTGGACAAGTACGACGAAGGTTGCTAAGTACGTTTCTTCTTGCACAGTTACCCTAGAAGTGCAGGTACCGGTCGGCGTTATCAAGTGGCCTCCTGCGGTACGAATTTGTGGGCCTGTCCAGGGTGTAGTCACCTTTTTCAGAGTGGCGGCGAAAGGCCCACTCATCACAGAATAATCGGCGCCGGTATCCACAAGCGCTGTCACGTTGGTTCCGTCCACTGAAATGTTCAGGTCGGCGGTTACGGCTGTGGTGTTGCCGGAACGTCGCGGGGTCCGGTCACGGCTGCGGTGTGGTACTAGCTGATTTCGTGTCGTCGGAGAACTGGAGCGCCGAGGCAGCGGATTATTGTGGGGCGCGTCGTGTCGTCGTGAAACGGAGTGGCCATCCGGTTGCAGCGGTGGAGGAGCTTGAGAATTTCGTCGATGAGCAACCTTCCCTCCAAAGGTTGCCGCGTCTAGTTTTCCCGATGGGGGCTAGGGGAGCGGACCCGCGTCAGGCCGGCATTACCACGTGTCTGCGAGGAGTATTGGCTCGATGAAGGCGACCGCGAGTAGTCATAAGGCGTTCCGGATGATTCAGCCAAGTACGCGTCAATGGCAGGGGGTCGTTCAACACGCTGCGGCTTTCGCGCGTCGGCGCTAAATCCCGGCAGACCCATTCGTCGGTAATAGCAATCGTGGAACAGGTGACCAGCTTCGCCACAGTGGAAGCACAGCGGGCGATTATCGCGAGTACGCCAGACGTCGCTTTTGCGTGGACACACCTGAGAAATTCGAGCGGGAGGTGTTTGACGAGTGTATGCAGGGGCTGCTTGGTGCTGACTGGGAGGTGGATGCTGACTGGGAGGTGGACAGGCACGACGAGTGACTGCGGCGTAGGTCATGGCCTGCTGTGGTGGCATTGTCGGGAGTGGCTCGGGTGGGTTGAGTGCCTGGTTGACCTCTTCCCGAACCATCTGAGAAAGGCTGGATACTTGAGGGGGTGCTGCCGTCGAAAATACTTTCTGCAGCTCCTCGCGTACGATGGCCCGTATGGTCTCACGGAGCTCGTCAATGCTACCAGTGTCCGCGATGGCGGCAGTAATAGGGATGGACGGCCGCTCGTAGTGCTTAGATCGCATGTCTAGAGCCCTCTCAACGGTAGTGGCCTCGGATACAAATTCCCCGATGGTCTTGGGGGGACATCGCACTAATCCAACGAAGATCTGTTCCTTAATTCCCTTCATGAGATAGCGAAGTTTTTTTTTCTTCGGACATGTTTGGATCAGCGCGACGGAACAGCCTCGTCATGTCCTCGAAGTAAACGAGGACGCTCTCGTTAGGGAGCTGAACTCTCGTCTGTAGGAGCAGCTCGGCGCGTTCTTTCCGAAAAACGGTGGTGAAAGCTTGCAGGAACTGGTCCTTGAAGGAACTCCACGTTGTGATAGTAGTCTCATGATTTTCAAACCATGTACGAGCTGAACCGTCGAGCAAAAAAAATACATGCTGCAGTTTCTGTTCGTCGCCCCAGCGATTGTACTGGGCTACTCGCTCAAATTTATCTAGCCAGTCTTCCGGGTCGTCGCCGGGAAAGGCTTGGAAGATGGGTATCTCCCGCGGCTGCTGCAACACGAAGGAGGGGGCAGTGGTGTCTACCTGCAACATTACGGGTGATTGTGTTGTCTCCGAAGGTGGTGCTGGAGAAGATGGTGGCGGCCTCGCAGTACGAGAAAATTGTAGAGGCGCGAATTCAGGATCAAGCCCTCGAAGCCGTCGGCTACTCTGATGGGTAGGCGTAATCTCGATGGTAGGAGATCCTTGAGGGCTGGAGTCTCGGCTGGTTGGAGGTGTTCGGAGCATGGGTTGCGTTACCCAGCAGCTCCACCAGATGTCACGGTGTGAAGTCTCTGATCAGAAGTCACCGCGGGACACAGGAGTAACAGAAGTCACAGTGCGGCAGGAAACTAGCAGGCCCGCTTCGACAGAAGAACTTCAGTTTCTTCGCCTCGAGCAGACGAACGTCGGTTTCTTCGCCTCGAGGAGGCACACGCTCGCGATCAGCACAGAGGGAAAATAAAGAATGCAGCGTGTCAATATTGTGTCTTCCTATCCATTGTGTCCTAGTTTAGGTTCCGTCCTGTTTTGGTTTCTGTTCTATTGATTGTAAATGTACTTGTGTCTTTGACTGTGGATTGTCTCGTCATCTGTGACGTGGACTGTGTCCTCCAAATATCCGGCGCCTCCTGAATGAACGGGCTTCTCAACATCGATATCTGACGCGTGAGCCTCGTCCCTCCTTAGGTCAGCTGGGCCGCGACGCAAAAGCTGTGATTGCTTAGGTTATGATTGGCTATAATTAGTTATTATTTCTCTATGTGTCCTAATAAATGGGTTGGGTCACATGGAAAGCTAGTTATTTTTGGTTGGTTTGGTCTGTGTGGTTTAAAGTCCCAAATCAACTGAGGCTATGAGAGACGCCGTAGGGGAGGAGTCCGGAAATTTCGACCACCTGGGATTCTTTACCGTGCACTGACATCGCACAGAACACGGGCGCCTTGCTTTTCGCCTCCATCGAAAAGCTGCTGCCGAGGCCGGGATTCGATCCCGCGTCCTTGGGAAAAGTAGTCGAGCGCCGTAACCCCTGCGCCACCCCGGCGGGGTGCTAGTTATTTTTGAGCAAATGAAAAATTTCATTACAGAATCCTTTTACGCGCTGGCAGCAATTTTATATTCTACTGTACCATGACACTCATATACGAGAGTCAATTGAACTGTTTCTCTTAAAGACTATTACTCCAAGACTTAAGGACTCTTAAGATTATTTCGGATAGCAACGCCGAGGTATTTGCACTCGTTTCTTTTCTTAAACAGATGCTACGGGATGGTACACGGGCACGATAGGCTTTTTTCTGATTCGTCGCTTCCATGAATATTGCTTGGTCATCGCTTAGTTTCATGCCCCATCGACTCCACCAGAAAAAAGTTTTCTGGAGGTCAGAATCTCATATCATTGAACACACAATCACCAGCAAAAAGTGTTATTTGCTCGATCAAGAACAAAAATGGACTCGGTACACTTCCTTGCGATGCGCCAGAAGGGAGTGGGAGCTAATTTGAACAGCATCAATGCTAAACGAAGTATGCCCAATTAGAAAGGTAAGCAGGCATCCAGTTTGTTAAGACCCAGCTAATTAAAGTGAACTTTGCAGTGAGAAAAAACGGTCTTTACAACACGAGCTAACGTATCTGCAGAGAACAACGGTCCAAATTCCAGAGGTCCCTGGCTTCACGTAGACTCAGCAGATGAACGAAGCGCCAGAGAAGCAGGCGCTGTTATTCACTGGGCCATCTGGCCCTAAACACTGATTTTGTTTCCTCCTGCTCCACGAAAAGACCAATGGAGAAGAAATTGGCAGTCATGCCTCTCACAGCGCTTATGTTCTTGGGATAGAGTAGATGCCAGCTTAGCGGCAAGCGATACGATAGATTAGCAGGTATTTTGCGATGGCATTGAGCCAGCTTAAAACTGGAGCTTTCAAGGCAATACGTGCTCAGAAAGGCATACAAACACATTTCGTGCGGATGTGTGGAACGGGTCTTTGGCGGCCCCACGCGTTGGCAGAAAAGCGCGGTGGTTATGTCCTGACACGCAATGTGCTCGTGCAGGTCTCAGGATATATCCAAGACTTTGTCCAATCCACTGATTATAAATGCAGAAGTAGGAAGCATGGAGGTTATTATACGCGGGACCCATGATCCTTTCCTACGCGCGCTTGCCCGACGCGACCCTTCGCGCTCGAGCACTCTGGAATTCATGGCAAGGGTCGTCTAGAAGAACCGTAAACAAAGGAAGAAATCGACGGTGACGCTAATAGGGATATTATGATTCCTGTATGGATTTCGTCATTTTATCTGTGGCAGCGTGCAGCTCTGCTGCTAGGAAAATGGTTTCTGTAACCAAGGGGAATATTGGGAATATTAGAGGGAATATTGAACATTATTTATTTACAGCAAATAAAAACTTTTGCCATTTGCACTTTTCGTTAATGCTGAGGGCATTCTTTAAAACATTTATAAAGCCCAATATTTATCACGAATAACCTGACGAACCACACGCAGTGCCTAGTTCATTTATTAGCAGGTGTCGGCAGTTAAAGCAAACACCTAATAAAAAGAGCAGTGGTCCGTTGACCGTTGAATGCCGCGAAGCGAGAAAATACTTTTTTTTTTATCCCATATACTTTTGGACTTTGCCGCGAACAAATAATACAAAACAACAATGAACACGAGAGTGGTAAAAATAGAGTGGTAAATATTTAAGCTGCGCCTTTCAATGTAAGCGTTGTCAGTGACCAAAACAGAACCGGTTGTTTTTCCAAACGATAGACTTTAATGAGGTTTGCGCCGCACACTGTACCCTGTGACTTTCCCACCTTGAACATACCAGAATCTTCACAAAAGGGGGCATTTCTTGGTGCAACTGTATACGAAGGACACATTTCTCTCGATCGGCTAAAGAACATATATTGTCAGCAGAAGAGTACCAGCCTCAATCACGTTGTTTCACACATGCCGACCGATGCTATCAAACTTGTCCTCTTGTGAAAATTATCTATAGCATAACTAGTCCAGAAGCTGACCTTACTGATATCACACAAAAGAAAACGAATTGTAATGTGCGTAGCCACACCAATATGAAACGTTGCGCTCGATGAATGCCGGCGAATGAGGTTGATAAGCCGTTGCCTTAGTGAAAAACATGTAAAAGCTGCTAAGAGAGAGAGCACAGCATTTTGTTTGTTTATTTTTTGCTCCTCATGCAGTAGTTTTTTGTGCATCAGCAGCAAGCAAGGCACGAGTGAATGAGATGCAACGTAAATCAAAGAATACGTTCAGTGAAGTGCATAAACAATTCGTATCGATCATTCCCGCCGAGGTAATACCTATTCGTAATGAAATATGAAATGTTGCTGACTTACACTAGCATGAACAATAGTCCGTCTATTGTTAACATATTTTTGTGGTCCTCTAGAAGGCTAATTTTTAAGCCCATCGTTCATCCCACTAGTAAGAAAACGTCCATATACATTTTGCGCAGTGTACGCCTAATAACGCGAAAGCATTTAATGACTCTGAGTCGTGAGTATGCCTATTTTTTACATACTTTATGCCTTAATGTTCGTCAAATGTAAACCGCTGAGTATTGTTGAGTCGTAAATGTATATTTCTCACCATATATATTACCTATACATGCAATGGTAAGTTCCAGGATTTAGGATTGTAAATGTCCTCTTCTATATGCTCTGGCATTCTATCCGGCCTGGAGACGGCATCACAATCTCGTGCCCTCGAAATTTGTAAAAGCGGCGTTCAACTCGAATTACTGAGGCTCTACGCATCTTTGCTTGGTGAAAACGTTTATTCCCCCCTACCTGTGGTAAGTGATATGCGTTTAGTGTTTATGTATTTGCCGCTCGGTGTGAGTCGTGACAAAGGTATTAAGACAATGAACAAAAGAAGTAGACGTGCACTTAATGTCTCCAGCGTCCTATAAACCTAGAGGTGAAGTGTAGTTTAAGTGACAAATGCTGCCATAAAAAAACTCTGGCCTCCGACATATGACGCGAAGTTTGGTGTACTTCAGATATAAACTAGCAGTTCCTTCTGGCCGCCGCTATATATAGGCGTTAACCCATTGGGTCGAATAGTGCAGGCTTTTTGTCCTCGCACAAGAATGTAATATTGAGAGGTGAGCCTTGTTCGCTGTCTGATTAAAGTCATTTTTCAAAAGAAAGATCCGACAGACCCGCTTGATAGAACTAATGTTTTGTTCCTGTCTTCCAAGTCTCCTTACTTTTATGCTGCCGTTTTTGGGTTCTCAAAACTCAGAATAAATTGTGAGGGAGTGAGCGTCGCGAAAAATCATTTCGCTGCAGAGTGCGTTTATTGCCCGGGCTGAAGGAAACAACCTTGCTCGTCTCTTTGGTATTATCATGATTTAACTCTTTCTTTATTTCGTGCCCGCTTTAATTAAAATCCTGGAATAAAAAGTTTCTATTCCCTTTCAGAGACCACAGGAAGTGTAGAGGACCAGAGGAACAGCGACGTCATTTTTCAACTTCCATTAAAGGCTGGCAAATTGGTAACGCAGGTGTCTAGTTTGTTAAACTTTCTAGAGAATTAGATTTTGTTTTTGCTGGTACTGGATGTTGGCTTGCAGTGATCAACCGTAGCCTAGGCGAACATTGTTCGGTCACGGTGCGATCGTTACATAAGTTCATGTATAATGAAAGGACACATTCTCCCGAAGTTTCAATAAACCTACCCGGACCACCAATTCAAGATGGGTTGCGTTTTATCCTGGTAAACGTGTATAACATAATACAGCGCCAATATACTGACCTACTTGAGGAATGTCATTTCTTTAAACTGACCTATTTTTAGCGCACTTCACCTAGACGTACAGTTGTCAGCAGCCCTGCCTAGAATGAGCCAACGGTGCTCTGCGGAGCAAGTCAGTTATGTAATGTCCGGTTCTTGGTTTCATTTATACGTCTCATGCGCATGAGAGGCAAAACCAGATAGATGCCTACTCACAGCTTCCTTGTCCAGCCGCCTTGCGAGTTCGTTTCAGGACAGCAATGGCGCGCTGCCTGCATTTGCGACGCTGTAAGGGTGGCCAGGGCATCCCTATACCGTGTGTTTCCCGATTATAATGATCAGGCAAGCAAGCGCAACTGATAGCGGTTGATCGCGCTTTTCTGCATACGCAGCACTTTCGGTGGCCATAACGTCTTTTTTTTATTCAAACAAAAATCCATTTACAAACATACAATACGCACAATGCTCTAGAACCCACAGCCAGAGGCTAGTTTTGGGTCCATCACAATATTGCACATTTTAAATGCAGCATGCGAAGACCATACATTGCGTTCATAAAATAAAAATTCCCATTCTCAACAATTTAGAGATCAACAAAAGCAAGCGTACACAATACACACTTCCTCACAAGACGAAAAACAATGCACCATGACTTCACATATTCATTAGGAACGTTTTCAAATACTGCACAAAGTTTCTTTTCAGTTTAATATCGTCAGGTATACCATTCCAAATCAAAACTCCACTGAACTCTATTAGTATTTGCCCGTAACTATTGCGACACACTGGTAAGTTGAAATGTTGGGCACTAGCAGCCCTAGTTTCCCTTTTAGGTCTTATAAATATGCTATGTGGAAGTGGGTCATTAATTTCTAAGATTTGGTGAATTGCCTGCGCTACCTTTAAAGTGAATATGGAGTGAAAAGGCAGAATGCGGGTTGACTTGAAGAGCGGTTTGCTAGAGTCAGATAATTTTGAGGAAGTAATACTTTTTACCGCTCTCTTCTGTAATCGGATTAAAGGTTCGAGATATCTAAGATACGTGTTACCCCATGACTCTATGCAGTACATTACATTAGTTGGCTCTGTATAAAAACAACGTAGAGTATGCGAATGATTAACAATCAAAACATTTTCGCGCTCGCAATAAAACATGATATCCATAAGCTAACTTTGTGCAAACCTGCTTTACTTGATTTTTCCAGTGCATGTCAGAGTCAAAATGTACACCAAGATATTTGAAATTATTTACTCTTTGTAGTAGCATGCTATTTGAATACAATGCAACATCGTTGTAGTTTAACTTTTTTCCCCCTGAACTAAATACTGTGTATTTAGTTTTCTGAATGTTGACGGAAAGACTATTGTTAGTGAACCAGTTAAGGATAATTTCTAATTATTCATTTATTTTATTGGTTAGTTCGTTTATCGTGTCTTCTGTAAATAATAAAGCTGTGTCATCTGCGTACATTAATGCTTGGGAATATTTTAATATGGTTTGAAAATCATTCACGTAGAACGAGAATAAAATTGGCCCCAAAACTGATCCCTACGGGACTCCGGTTAACACGACCGGCGCCTCAGAGATTACGTTATTCATTACCACCTGCTGTATTCGGTTTGAAAGATAACTATTGAAAAATTCTGATATTTTTCCTCTAAACCCATACTTATAGAGCTTATCTACAAGAATATAATGATTAACTGTATCAAATGCCTTTTTTACATCCAAGTACACAACTACAACAATCTTGTTGTCATGGAGGGCTCTGTTTATAGTTGGTGTTAGCACAAGAACGGCGGATCCTGTTGATCTATTTTGTGTAAACCCATACTGACTAGAGGATGTAATCTTGTATTTGGCGATAAACTTCTTTATTTGTATACACAACATTTTTTCAAAAACTGTATTGATAATACTGAGGACTGAAATTGGCCTATAATTACTTGGATCGGTCCGTTCTGCACCTTTATAGATCGGTACGACTTTAGCGACCTTTAAGCTCGCAGAATATGTTGAGCTCTCGATAGAGTGCATATACAGGTGTAGTAGGTGGACTGCTAATATGTTAATGTTGTCCTTAAATAATTTCACAGGGATCGCGTCCAGCACTGAGGCTTTGCTGACTTGAAGTGTACCAAATACTCTTATAATTTTGTTTAACTCACGGTCACTCATTACAAAACTATTTATAACTGGGCAGACCAAACTACCAGGGTCAGATGTGGGGGTGAGCTGCTGCGCTAAGGAAGGCCCTATATTTACAAAATAGTTGTTAAAAGTGTCCACCTCATTTTGATCAATCACATCAGGTTTACACGTGCTGCTTGGAGCGAAGGCAGACACCATCATTTACAACATTTCGGCGTGTCCGTGCGCTGCATATTTAGCTGCGAGGGACCGCGCATTTCGAACCTGTTAAAAGCAGACAGCTTGAACGCCTCTGCGAGTTAGTTTGGTTTGGTTTGGTTTGGTTTGTGGGGTTTAACGTCCCAAAGCGACTCAGGCTATGAGAGACGCCGTAGTGGAGGACTCCGAAAATTTCGACCACCTGGGGCTCTTTAACTTGCACTGACATCGCACAGCACACGGACGCCACTTCGTTTCGCCTCCATCGAAACGCAGCAGCCGAGGCCCCTTCTGCGAGTTAGTGTCCAGGGATATTGGGGCTTCTCATACCACTGCAAGCGTATGTGGCGTCTGTATTACTCTACACTCAAGTGTTCTTATCTGAAATGAGAAAGAACAATACCTAGAGCTGGACTGAATAAGTAATGCCACATTTGTTTAAATGATACAAATCGTTATGAGATACCAACCGACAAAAAAAAATTTGGAGGACGCTTAAGCTTCGCCTTTAAGAATGGAACGCCATAGCGTTATCGCGCCCCGTTCGCACCGCATACTCATTGCTTTTCCCGCTTTTGAGTGACACAACGACGCAGTTCCCATGATAAAACACTCGTTAACGTGTCCAAAGTTACTCATTTTTATTTATTAATTCTTCCGGGACGTAGAAGCGCTGCCAGCCACCTTGCCGAAACGAACGAGCCTCAAGTTGCAGTCATAGTTCGTCGGCAACATCGTTGCCGATCCGAGCAGGCGCGATGAAGATTTCGGAGGCCATGCCCTGTCTATCTTATTCCGTGCGTCACGCGCACGCCAAGCGAAGAGGAAGTGCAGCGGAAAAGTAATTTGCCACTCGCTTAACTGCGTATACTGTTATTTCGCAATTTACAAGATCATCACTATTATTATACGCCACAATATACTTCTCTAAGGGACATTTCTGAGACAACACCGCAATCAACAGACGCGCCTTTGTCCATTGCAAACCATCTAGGCTTTCAGGCATGCAGACGTTGATGCGAGGAAAATACGGCAGTATTTTCTCGAAGCCGTTGCGAGTGTTATTGAAGTTCTCAAGACACAAGACGAAGTGCCTGAGTGGCTTTCGAGAATGGAAGTGTTGCTGCAAATGACTGATTTGTAATAGATCACGCAGCCCAAATCGCGTGGTTTTAACCCATGTAGTGTATTTGTCGCGTAATATTCACTCTATGTGTGCGTGTATGTGTATTATGTTCTATATGTGTAAAATCTGATAATAAATTAGGCAATAAAGAAAAAAAAAGCTGGCGTGTCGGAGTGGTTAGCGTGCTCGGCTCCCACCCCGGAGGCAGATTACTCCGCAGATTACTGAGGTATTCTCCGTCTGCCCTTATCCCTAACTGTTCCCATTCCAAGTCTCTGAATACTTCCTCTAAGCAAGCTGTGAATAGTACTGGGGAGATTGTGTCTCCTTGCCTAACACCTTTCTTTATAGGCATTTTGTTACTTTCTTTATGCAGAACTATGGTTGCTGTGCAGCCACTATATATATCTTCCAGCACTTTCACGTACGGCTTGTCTACCCCCTGATTTCGCAATGCCTGCATCACCGCCGAGGTTTCAACTGAGTCAAAGGCTTTTTCGTAATCAATGAATGCTATGTATAAGGGCTGGTTATATTCCGAGCATTTTTCTATCACCTGATTGATGGTATGGATATGATCGATAGCAGAGTACCGTTTCCGAAAACCTGCTTGATCATTTGCTTGATTGCAGTCTAAGGTTGTCCTGATTCTATTAGCAATTACCTTAGTAAATACCTTATACGTAACAGACAGTAAGCTGATTGGTCTGTAATTTTAAGGTCCTTAGAGTCCTCTTTCTTATGAATGAGGATAATGTTTGCATTCTTCCATGGTTCCGGTACCATCGATGACATCAGGCACTGCGTATACAGGATGACCAGCTTTTCTAACACGATATCCCCCCCGTCCTTCAGCAAATCTGTAGTTATCTGATCCTCTCCAGCTGATTTCCCCCTTTTCATAGTTTCGAATGCTTTCTTGACCTCGTCCTTCATCACTGGCGGAACGTCTGACTGTTTTTCCCTGCCGCCAATCTCCTTACGGTCCTGACTTTTTTGGCTACTGTAGATATCTGTATAGAACTCCTCGGCTACTTTGACTATCTTGTCCATATCGTGACGACGTTGCCCTCCCTGTCCCTTATCGCATACATCTGGTTTTTGCGTACGCCCAATTTCTTCTTTACCGTTTTAAGGCTTCCCCCGTTCGTTACGGCATGCTCAATTTTCTCCATGTTATACTTGCTTATATCGGCCACCTTGCGCTTATTGATTAGCTTTGATATCTCGGCCAATTCAATCTGGTCTGTTGGATTGGAAGCTTTCATACTCTGGCGTTTCTTAATCAAATCTTTCGTCTAGTGCTAGAAAATAGCGCTTGTTTTAAAATCTTCTAGGGGAGAAAACGATACGGAGCAGAATATCCGATAACCGGAACCAGTGAAAGACAAGGAAACATAATACGTGGATAACATGGCTACAATCTGCATTAGGGGATTTTGTATTTGTGCTTCTCTGTGCTGAGACAACTTTAACTGCTGCCCTAATAACTTTGTGGATGAATATGCCCAAAAGTCGTTGCTGACAAAACTAACACAACAGATAGTCTTTTTAGGTCTGTTTAATTTTGTATCCAGAACAGAATAGATCCCTAACTAGAGGTCGTCAACGCTCTATTTCGTAAAACCAGCCTTAATAACCAATTAGCTCATATATTGTAACCGTTAAAGTTGTTTTGGTAATCCGCCGCTTTAATAGATCTGACTTCTCATTCTCATTAGAAACCTTACACTCATTACGTTTACATTCCTCCACGAAAATTGGTTAAAACATGCAATGTTCTATTCACATTGGCTACTTTGTGAGAAAATATTATTAGTGCAATATAATCGCAACCGTCCGCTACAATGTGGAAGGAACATTTAGAAGTTGCACATATACTATTTTACGACAGACTGCATTGCACTCTTGGTAGCTTCTCCGAATTATCGATATAAACATTTTCTTACTATCTATACAAAAATCTGTGTTTCATACTGTTGTGCATTACAGAAAATTATCAACGCTCGTTTCTTGCACTTGTTTGACCTAAACCCTAACGTGTAAGTAGTTTAGTATTCTAATGCTTGCAAGACACATAGTTCCACCTTTCTTGACCATCACTTTAAATTGACGTGTAGCATAATGCAACACATTTCTGAGCAGTATGATGACAATGATGTATATATTCGATGTATTGCACTCGCTTGCTTTTTATAGTTGCGCTGCGGTCGCACAAAGCACTAAAATTCTCTCGGATGAGCTTTCGACAATAGCAAAAAAACAGAAAACGTCCGATTTAATGATCAGCCATTATAATGATTGTCGTGGCGCAAACTTACAAAATGCGATAACTAATTTTCTCATACGCAAGTTCCCTTTGAAAATTGCTCTGGTTCTGAATATTTGTGTACTTTGTCTGGAAGTTGAAGAGGAAACCAAAAGTAAACAACTGCAACCAAAGCATGATGCGCCACGGCCGATATCCATAAACGTTCTAGATTTAAACGGTATCAGATGCCAGCGAGACCTGTATATAGAATAGCTGAGAAACTAAAGTACTGCGATACCGCGAGCGTGAAAAACAAAGGTAACTGCAAATTTTGAAGTCAAATTACTTTGCCTGCAGTACCTTCTCGTCTTCTCTAATGATGTAACCACGTGACGGAAGCAAGCCTAAATAAAAAAATTACAAGGGTTTAACGCTGCTGAACCAATAATTGAGCGAAAGAATTAGCTGCAGGTGACCGAGCGTTCTTCTTCTTTTCTTTTTCTTTTTCCTCCGCCCACATAAAAAGCCGCGCTTTATCCAAGTCGCATAAACGTATGCGCCTTAGTGGCCTATAGGAGTAACGTGAAAGCCAGGGTCCGAGCAGGCTGATTCTGACCTAATCGTCCCATGTGAAACGAGAGACCCAAGTTGGCAGCTCCCGCCAGCCCACACGCTAGTGTCACGTGGGGTGTGACATCACAGCGTCACGTGGGTAAGACGTACGTGGCTACCACCGCGCTACACTGAAGGCTCAAAACCTAGAGTAGTATTGCTTTCGCAATAAAGGATATGTAAAGCGGTTCCGAAGATGAAATACTTCAAAAATTGAAGTCCAATGTCGGGCAAGAAAACGACAGCCCATGATAATATCTGGAATAGAATAAGAGCATTTTAACGCAGCGGCCAACGCCGGTTTTCAGTTAAAATTTCACCATAATGAAAAGCACGAGGAATGTATTAATATTTGTCACGCTTTGAATATCAGAATGAGTGAGTGAGTGAGTGAGTGAGTGAGTGAGTGAGTGAGTGAGTGA
>JAJIZL010041929.1:0-16044 GCA_023969395.1 Amblyomma maculatum
AGCCTCGAGCCATGTTGTGGGCCGCCTCATTTACCGGATTCCCCGAGTGAGCCGGCACCCATATCACCTCAATTTCTCTCAATGGTTGCCTGGTCAGTTTCAGAATTTTCTTCACCGCAGTTAAGATTCTGCCCCCCCCCCCCCCCCCCGCAAAGCTACGGACAGGAAAGAATCGGAGAAGATTGTATCCGCGTCGGGGCTAGCTATGGCTAGTGCCACAGCTGCCTCTTCCGCGGTTTCCGAAGATTTTGTCACTACCGAGCCTGATGCCCGCAGCCGACCGTGCACGTCCACCACCGCCAGTGCTAACGCTCTGGTTGTTGTGTATTCTGCCGCATCAACATAGACAGCTCCTTCTCTCGTTGCATATTTTTCGTGTAGAGCTATTGCCCTAGCTTTCCTCCTTCCTTCGTTGTAAGAAGAGTGCATATTCTACAGAATTTTAAAATATATTTCAGGTCATGCTTACTCTATGGATCTTCATTGATTGAAAGTGTTCTGTACAGAACACTTAATAATATCCAGGCCAGAAGCTCTACTTCTGTTCTGTACCTCAAGGACGCGCACATGGAAATATTTCACAGCCTTTTTTCTTGGCAGCAAAGGTGAGGATGACAGAAACTTTCCAAGCTTTATAAATGTTTATCCGTTTTGTGATTATAGCCACCATTTAAAACAGACTTGAGGCTTTGAGAATACAATACCCCAACGATGAGCTGCAGACATTTTGGAAGTAGCGAGGGTCATCCGTCGATATCGGTGGCATAAAGATAGCGATAAGGCCACTGAGTGTTGTCTATATAATCATGGAGCTATGCAACTGTCAAAAGAACTTTGAAATAACAGTGGTTGGAAAAAAGCATTCTTTGCTTCGACGTTAAGAATTCTCTCTCTGTCCAACTAAATTTTGTTTTATGGGATGGTTTAAAACATAACAAATTATGTTTGATTTTCATATGACATTTGCATGTCTGCTTAAAAGGGCATTGTTCAGTAATGGAAAAAAAGGCAAAATCAGAAGTTGACAGATGACTCCAAAGACGAGGAGAACATCTCCGAGGGCCACCTGGCGCACAAAGAAAAATGGCCTCCGATAGCCGCGCCCTTCTTTGGCTGTTGTCGATAAGTGATAGTCTAAATCACTTCCTCGTTTACTCCCTTGTTTTCCCTACCCCTTTCGTCTTATGTATCTTAAACACCAAGTTGTATTTAGCACAGAGCACATTTTTATTTTAGTTATAGTTGGCTTCTCAATGGAAAGCAGCGCAACAGCCAAACACTTAACCAGAGAACCACAAGACGAGCGCTATAGAAGGGAAACAACATATGAAAAAAAAAAGGGAACACCCTATCGGCAAGTGGACAAGCAGAAAACACGTGTTGCTACGTGGGATGAAGGCATGAAATTTCATTTTCATGTAGAAAAATGGATGGCCTACTAATACACAACCTTGTTTTTTCTTCATGTGGTAAGGCTTCCATTATCTCACGTGTTAAGCGGGCCGGGTATTTGTACAGGATATCACAATAGCGCAATCAAGGATAACAAGATTCGCAGTCGCGAACGTGGTCAACGAGATTAGTAGATTTCTTAGCGTCCAAGTTATTTCCATGCTATTTGAAACGTGTATTAATGCACCGCCTCGTCTGCCCGATGTACGCTTGTCCACATGACGTTGGGATTTTATAAACTACACCTTCAGAGCACGGCACATATTTTGTTTCATGCTTAATCCCACAATTTATTTCAGGTTCCTTCAGGTGCTTTGCCTTTATTTCTAAAATAGCACAGACACTTTTAAAGTTCTTAGGTGCAGAAAAAAAAAGCCCTATGCCATATATGCTGGTCACACTTTTAAGATTGTGTGACAGGCGGTGTACAAAAGGAAGAACGGCAAACGTTTTTCTTTCCTTCCCTTTTTCTGAACTTAGCACCAAAACTGAAGTTTAAGCTTTTCAGCCATCTTGTTACAGCCCAATAATAGAACGTCATCCGGATATCGAGAGGCCTTGAGTCTTCCAATTTGATCAGTGAAGCTGCCAATTACCATATGTCTACAACATTTTGATAAAGCAGACATCAGAGAGGAAACCACAATTTCTGTTTTTACTGTCTTGGAGTGATGCGATTTAAAAACTACCAACGGTTTTTCTACTCTAGGTAGGTATTCCTAGCATATATGGCCCGTCTCAATCCTCAAACGCTCGTCCAAAAACTGCAGCTTGCTACCACACGTGGCCTCAGTGGGGAACTGTAGACCTAGAGCATCTTCTTTAAACAATTTTAGTGAGTCAGTTATGCGCCTAGAAAAGTTAGTTTTTTCAACAAAAATTAAGAAGTCATCGACATAACGAAATATGCGTGACACCATTCTCGACATGCATTTTCGAATGCCACGATCAACAAAAGAGGACAAAATATCACTTAACCCAGGCGCTACTCTAGATCCAATGCAACACCCGTTCTTTGGGTATACAATTTTTCTTCCCATTCAACGAACATACCTACGGGTAAAAAGAGGGATGCTCGAGAAGCTAGCTACAGAAATACGACACCCTTTAATAAACTATTCATCATTATCTTGTGTTACACATTTTGAAACGGCATTCCTCAATTCATTATGAGGTATAAAATAAAGCATAGCTACCAAGTCTACACTGAAAACCGTGCACGACACTGGATTTTCAGGCCGAAAAAAATTTACGAACCCTCAGAGTTACGAACTCTGAATGAGTCACTAATAGCCAAGAAGTCAAACGAGTTTGCAAATATCATGAAAACTTCATACTGCCATTTATCCCTCTCTGTCACAGTAGCTCGAAACGGCATGCCGTCTTTGTGCGTTTTTTGGGAAGAAAATTTCAAACTCAAGCCTTTCGTCTTATTGACACCTACTTTGAGTAGTTCCAGGTTAAAACTCTCCAGCAAGCGCAGAGCTCTTGCTTTTTCCCTTCGCTGGTTTTATCGAAACGGGGACAAACTTTTTCTGCACAGCTTCCATCACCTTTGAAGAAAACATGGTTTTCGGAAGTACCACGAAACACATCTTTTTTTTATCCTTCATTGTTGTACTGTGATATCCTGTACAAACACCCGCCACGCTTAACACGTGAGATAATGAAGGCCTGCCACATGGAGAAAAGAAAAAAACCAAGGTTGTGCGTTAATAAACCATCCATTTTTTTACATGATAGGGAAATTTGATGACTTCGTCCCACGTAGCAGCACGTGCTTTGCCTTGTTCACTTGTCAATATGGCGGTCAGTGTTGTCCATATATTGTGTTCCTTCTACAGCGCTCGTCTTATGGTCCTCTGCTTAAGTGTTTATCTGTTGGGCTGTGTTTCCTTTAGTATGTTTCACCAACGTGCCTGTTCGGCTATAGGGCTAGCCTTCTCCTCCCCGCAACACATCTGTGGTGCGGGACTACAGTCTACTCCTTAGCCCTTTGTTTATTGTACAGTAAAATATACATCAGTAAAGCGCACAAGTAATCCTAATTACTGACTATTTGTGCGTGGCGAATTACTGTGGATGAAAGTAGCGTTATGTTAATTCGGCTGGAGTGCAAAAAATTTTAACAGCTACATTGGAGACGAGGTAATTATAATTGTAATCGATTTGTTGTTTTTCAACACGTACAATACTGGCTATGGAATGACATCTAGGAGTAGCAGAGAGGTTATTAGTACAGTTCACTAAAAATGCTTATGAAGGCACCATGCATTAAACCTCCTTGCAAGAACAGAACTTCAAGTGGAGTTGAAAGAGGCTGAACAGCGCGAGTCAAAGAACGAAATGAACTTTGTATTGTGTGGCGCATCTTCGCGGGTTGCAACATGTGGAGTTGCTGTTGTTGTTGTAAGAAGAAGGAAAAGGAAATGCACGGGCCTGCTACTGGCTCTGTAGCTGAGCCACCTCCGCTGGCTCGTGTTGGCAGAAGAGAGAAAATAGAGAAGAAAGAAAAAGAAGAAGGAGATATAAACGCACGCCGCAACAGCCGTCGTCCACCACCTAAGCGGTGGCGGGTGCAATGACAGTCTACAACTGATAAAATTTCGGTAGCAGGCTAGCCCCCACCGCAAGCGACGTTGACCTATCAGTCCCAGTCCCGTGGGAACAGGAACAGCCACCCTTCACCACCTCCGCCCTCAGGTGTGGAGGTGCTCATTTTCTGTTGCTTCCTCAAACCTGGGATGACAATATGCAGTCTAGGGACGGTAAAGTCCCTAAGTCTCACCTCTTCGAGCAGATGAGGAGGTGCTAGGAGAGGCGAGACCTAGGGACCCTAGCGTCCCGAGTCTGCATATTGTCATCCCAGGTTTGAGGAAGCAACATAAAACGCTTGTGAGGGAGCGGTAACGATAAGGGGGAAAGTATAGAATGTATTCCTGGACAGAAATATTCCGCATTACCTGGCTGTAATGAAAGCAGTTGTACGTAATATCTATAATCTCAAACATATCACTAAACAATACACAACGTTGCGTATCAGGCAGCTTGAAAATAAACTGGAACGGTGTTTGAACGATAAGAAGGAACGTATAGAAGTAAGGTATTCCTCTACAAGAGATATTCCGCTTTAACTGGCTGTGATGAACGCAGTTTTAGATAACAACGATAATCTCAAATATGTCGCTAAACAACACATAAAGTTGCGGATCGGGTAGCTAGATAATAAACTGCAAAGGTGTCTGAAAGATCATTAAGAAAGGCCAAAGAGCGGACACATGTTGACATTTGAGGAGTTCATTACAACATGCATACAAAGGAAGAAAACAGTAAGCACAAGCAAACAAAGCACAGCGAAAAGTTTCTATTTTCATTCTTATTTTTGCAATATCTAACTACGTGAAATTCGTGGCGTAGTGAGTTTATGGCTGAACTATAAATGATTACAAAGAAGAAGAAGAAAATAGCCGTGTATCTCTGGTGGGATCCGAATTCTCGTACGGTGCTCTATCAACTTGGCTACAGCGGTGACTATCCAGTCTACTATTTTTGTGAACATTTATGTGGTTGTTATCTTAGCTTTAGTGTTGTTTGCCAGCGCTATCCTCATCCATAACAGTGAACGTAAAACGTCCTGTATTGCCGTGAGTGCCACATGGAACGGAATCGAGCGGAGGGGCTGTGCGAGAACCTCCTTATTTTTCCTTTCACATAAGGACGTCAGAAACAAAGTTGCTGAGCATACGAGTGTGGAGAAATAGGCGCTTCATTGTGAATTAGGAATAAAGCCAAATTATTGAACAAAAAAGCAATTTGACAGGGCACAAATTGATTTTGGTGTCCTACTGAGCAATGTTGCGCAACGACAGGAGCGTTGTTTACCTTCTTGCATATCATCCCCAGCTTGTTAGGTGCCGAAAGGGTGACTAATATTAACACGAATTCCTATTTTCTCCAATTTGAGAGGCCGTGAATGTATGAAACCACTGTTACTGCTTCATCGGCTCAACGGTTCGTTCGCTTTTTGCTTCGTATCCCTCCCTCTCCTTCTGGTATCGGTTTCTTTTTTCAATCATCTTGGTTCTGCTCCCGAGAAGTACTTCAAAGCCACGACCTGACTTTTGCCCTTGTACTCTCCTCCAAATGTGGTGCGGCCGAGGACACCCTCATGCACTCCTGGTTGGAATGCCCTCGACCCCCCCCCCCCCCCCCCCCGGTTACTAGAAAATTGCATTACGGTTACCAGAAAATTGCGGAATGCCCCACGCCGTTCTTTCACAACGTTTGTTTCATAACGTACCGCTGATTGAAAGTGCCCACGTTTGTTAAAATTTCCCATTGCACGATAGAGCATAGGGTTTGTTTGACCGAAAAGCCGTCGCTGTGCCTTAGTTTTAGAAGGTTTCAAAGACTAGTCGAAAACAGGGCGGATGTGCACGTAATTTCGTATCATAAATTGTTCAGGTTTATGTTATACTATTTCTTCCCACTTAGCGTATATCTGCTAGTTATGTTGGGGGCTAATTTCCAATAGGGATGGGAACCCGCGACGTATGTATTGTTGTTTTTGTTGCGACTGTGAAAGAAAAGAAAATGCACGGGCCTGCTTCCGCCTCTGTAGCTGAGCCACCTCCGCTGCTTCGTGCAGACAGAGAAAAAATTAGAAAAGAAAGAAAAAGAAGAGGGAGAGAGAAAGATGCGCGCAACAGCCGTCGTCCGCCAACGAAGCGGTGGCGGGTGAAATGACGGCCTAAAAAAGGTACAGCCTCGCCCACTTCTAGCTGTACCACACCCACTGCTTTCAAAGCGTCATTGCGCCCGGCCCGGCCAAGCAATAAAGATGCGGGGCAGGCCATGTAAAGTAGCATGTCCGGGTCCTTGTGTGCTGTCATCGATTTGCATCAATATGTACCTGCGTTGGACGCAATGCTGCTTTGTAAGCAGTGACAATGTTATAGCTAGAAGTGGGTGACCCTGTACAACCGACGGTGGTAGGCCAGGCCCCGCTGCAGACGGCGGGGGCCTACCATTCTCAGCCCCGTAGGACCAGGAGCAACCCCGCATATGTACACACCTACAAATTTATGCCAATAATTGTAGGTTAGGTGTCCACAGGGAAGTAAGACAAATATTGCGCCTTACTTCCTCCCAAACCAACGGAAGGAAAAATGTGAAAATTGCGGAATGGGAATGAAAAAGTGGTGTTAAAGGGGCCATCGCGTCTACTCATAGGCGAAGCTTGAGTCTCCTCTTGATTTTGTTGCGAAAGCAACACTACGCTAGGTCTGTACGATTACGCCGATCCCCGGAGAGCCCCAACTGCGCATGCGAGAGGAGCAAGTGACATCCCATGGAGCACAGTTGGAGACCTTAGTTTGCGAGGTGGTAGTAGAAACATTTTATTGCCATTGAACAAACAGTGGAGGCGAAGCCCCCTGCATGGCACTTGGGTGCTCCCTTACTATGTGGGAGACACCCTTATAAAGCAAAAGGAAGTCCTTGAAGAGAAATCCTCTTCATAGCACTGGAGATAATCTTCCGTTGTTCTTGGCTTGAAGTGCTCTTCATGAGAGACTCCCAGTAGGACTCTGCTACGTTTGGTGATGGGGGATGAGGAAAGGTGGGGTATGTAAGAAGGATGTGTATGAAGTGTCCTGGTTTGCCGCAGAGTCTGCATTATGAGGAAAACTGGTCTGGGTATCGGGCATGTAGAAGTGTAGGGTATAGGCTCCCAAAGCATCGTTGGGCGGCGCTGCGGCTCCTGATGGGCAGCGCCATCTGTGGCAGAAAAACACACACTGGGACGCCGCCGGCTCGGTTCGCTGCCTTCGCGACGTGCGCCGCGCGCTTTCTCTCGAACAAGCACGCGCCCTGACGCGCCCCCGCAGACGCATCGCGACATGCCGCCTGCATTCCGTCTTGATGATTGGACAACCTCCCGCGTATTTCCATGGAGGAAACGTAATTATAGGCGAGAAAAATTTTATTAACGTCTGCACTGTAGAGCAGACGACAGACGGCGATGAGTAAATATTGATTGTGAATGCGTTTCCCACGTTAGCGAAAACGTAGGAAGTTTATCTCGAGGTAAGTCAGCTGTGTAACTATATTGTCGTATATTGTCACGTAGCCGTTTAGGCCCGTAACCAGAAGGTTGGTTTTAATAGGGGGTTGATCTAGCAGGCACAGGAGAGCAGGTCGAGCACCGAGTGACAGCAGCCGACTTCAGCTTCTTCTCATCGAACGCCACGGGGCCACTTCTTCGAGTCCGCGCACGAGACTCTCGACGAGCAGCTGCCTAGCGGCTGCTGTTGCACACGCTACATTATAATATGTTTAAGAACTGCGGAAGTATTATCAGTACTTTGAAATAAAGCTGCTCGCTTGTTGATCATCGTTTTGGCCTGTAGCATGATATCTATATACGGTTTTGTTTTTATTCTTACGACGTTACTAAAGCAAATCTTGCAGTAGAATAAGCTATAGTCCGAAGGATATGTTTCTTCAAAGGCACGAACGCTAGCAGTCTCAAAAGCACATGCGTGCTCCGCGCGCTGCACGCGACATAACCGGCTCGCTGGCTCGGAAGGAAGGTGAAATCCAAGCTTGTACTACAATCCTGCTTTATTTCGGTTCTTACTAAATGGTTGTGCTTCATTTATATTTCGTTTGCATTTACGAAACCTGTGACGCGAATAGGGTGCTCCGTGCAAGTAGTGTCAATCGAGCCATAACTAGGATCGCTTTTGTATTGCACTTCCAACATATTTTTGTTATGAATAATAATAATGTTGGTTCATTTATTGGCAAATTTGCGGAAATCTGTAAAAGCGGCTCAGCCAAGCATGTTTCCCCCCCCCCCCCCACAAAAAAAAAAAAGAGGCCTCCTTCCTAGATATTTTCTTGGTCATAGGGCACATTCACACATCATTGTCGATCGCGAACGTCGCACGCTGGATATCTGTTGATTTGGTTGTTTTCAGAGCACTCGCAAAGCAGGAAGAGAGTACAGAAATTTGGCAAAGCAAGACACGCGCGGAGCGAAGAGCAGGATAATCCTCCACCCCCTTCACTTCGTATACATGGTTGTACTCCATTGTACTCTTGTACCATTGTACTCTTTTGATGCGTCTCTAAGACGTCTTTGTCAGCTGTCGAACATTTTTGAGTTTATGGAGAAGGGGAAAATTAGCCCTTTTCGTTTCCACAAAGAACGCGAGACTTCTCAGAATGCTGTCATGCGGTTGGAAAACAGGTCTTGTGGAAACGCTTCCAATGAAATCTGCAAAGTTCCACACGTGAACCTCGTCTTTTGGCGCTTCGCCTACTATTGTGGCTACCCATGACACAATGCTACTTAGTACCTCCGTTTCGCATCCACGGAAACGTTTTTGTACCGCCAAATAACCGCCAGGCGCAACTCGATCGCCGCACATGCACAGGAAGCTAGCGGAGCGTCTGCTCCGGCGACGTCCCATCGTTTCACATTTCGCCACCATGCCAGGAATGCGGCGCTGCCATCGCGCGGCGAAACTTGAGCTTGGGTTCCCTATTGAGCCGTCCGAGTCTGCAAACTTTGCCAGTGTACGGCCTGCGCTATGGTGAGAGAGGGGGCTGGGGGTGTATATTCCCTTCGTTTGTCTCGGTAGTACAAGAGAATATCACGGAAAGAGAGAAGGCGCTCCCCGGCCTGTAAAGAGGGCTCCGTTTCACTAGCCCGGAATGTAAGACCTCGGGCTAGGGAATTAACCTCTTCGTTGCCAGGGAGGCTGGCATGTGCTGGCGTCCACATGAAGCTTATGGTGTGCCGGGGCTGCCAGATGCGCAATATGCGAGCAGCGGTGCGGGATATGTAGCCGTTGGCATAATTTAGAATCGCAGATTTGGAGTCGGAGATAATTATTGTGGCAGATGTAGGGATGAGAGCAAGCGCGATGGCTGCCTCC
Organism: Amblyomma maculatum; assembly: GCA_023969395.1. NCBI lineage: Eukaryota > Metazoa > Arthropoda > Arachnida > Ixodida > Ixodidae > Amblyomma > Amblyomma maculatum. The sequence continues at coordinate 9,399 of JAJIZL010041929.1, forward strand.
AGGCTCCCGAGTTGGGCTCCCTTAGGCCTGCGTGCCGGGGGGTCCAAAAAGGAGTCTCATTTCGGCGGAAATAAAACGTTTTCATGATGATGATGATGGAGAGCCACGTCGGAGCCGCCGCCGACTCCTCCCCTGCGCGGGTGACTCAGAGGTGCCGCCGCCACGTCAGCTGCACATGCGCCAGGAGGGAGTGACTTCACACGGTGCACAGCTGATGCTCCGAGGCCACCGCCGGCTCCTCCGCGGTGTCTCTTAAGAGAAGGGCGAAAGCCTACCCTTTTTCTCCTATCATTTGCTCCTCAGCGTTTTCCTTTTATCGGCGTTCGTTGCAGTGCTACATATAATTATAATTGGTTCACAGGAAAGGAAAGGCGCAGTATCTGTCATACTTTCTCCGGCAAGTGCGTTTGAACGGTACAATACCGCTTGTCGCGTGGTGCACTCCATAGACGCGTTCAAGTCTCCTCAGAAATGCTGACGACGCCCCAGACTGCAGCGCTCCGCTTGGCCACAGCGGCTGTCACGCTCAGAGGGCCACCCTCTCCATGGAAAGCACGCCGCGTTCATCACACCACTACTTCTAGCCACCCCACCATAGTGGAGGGCGACGGAGTAATTTCGACCACCTAGGGATCTTTAACGTGCACTGATATCGCACAGCACACGGACGCCTCTCCGTTTTGCCTTCATCGAAAAGCAGCCGCAGGCGGTCGGGTACTCTGCCTAGAACGCCGGTGAACTTTGATGCATTCAAAGAAACGCTGGTTGAGTTCGATGCAACGCTTGGTTGCCTGCAGCCAAAGCTTTCGCTCCACATCCGGTTCAACAGCGTTGAAACCCTCAAATGTGTTTGCTCTCGTGCTAGAATATACTCAAAATGCTCGTCTTTTCGCGCGATATAATATTTTCGCCTCTTATTACATTACGTTTTAAAACCTATGTAACGGATGCCCGTGTCATTATTGCATATTTCTCGCGCAAACAAATATTATGCGGACCAGCGCCATAAGAAAAGGCTCGAGAAGAAAGCGCCTTTGCTCCTTGACGATCGGCTAAGTATTGGGTTGCTGGTCCCGGTTTTGTCTTTCCCCTGTGCTTCTTTTGTTCTCTGTTGACTAACGCACGCGGTGACATTGTCAATTTAAGGTAATGTCGACGCAGTCCCCCGGCCAAGGGCGGTCCCCTTGGTCGGCTTTCCTCCTGACCGATGATCTGCCCTTGGAAGCTTTTCAGAGCTCCGGTGTCCGCAACATCCCTGTGGCACTGGTACCTAAGGATGGGGGCACCATTAAAATGAACAACCCAGGAGCTGTTCGAGCTGCCCTTCAGGAAATCATTTCCTTCTACGAAGGAATAGCCAAGGTGCGCCAATTTAGTCGCGGGATTCTTTGCCGTTCGCCAGAAATATCATGCATAAAGGACCTGCTAAAATGCTCCACTTTCGCCTCTCATCAGGTAAGCAGTTTTATCCCTTCACACCTGGCTTGCACAAGAGGTCTAGTACGAGGTGTAGATTCCTCATTAAGTCCACAAGAAACCCTTGACCTTCTTTCCGCGGCGGGCGTTAATTATTATTAATTGGGTCACAGGAAGGGAAAGGCGCAGTATCTGTCACACTTGTAGCTGTGGACACCTGAACCGCGCCGTAAGGGAAGGGAGGAAGATGGATGTGAAAGTGGAAAGAGAGAAAGAGGAGCCGTAGTGGAGGGCTACGAAGTAATTTCGACCACCTGGGGATCTTTACCGTGCGCTGACATCGCACAGCACACGGACGCCACTTCGTTTCGCCTCCATCGAAACGCAGCCGCCGCGGTCGGGTTCGAACCCGGGAACTCCGGCACAGTAGTCGGGCGTCTTACCACTGCACCACCCCGGCGGGGCGCGGCAGGCGTTGTTGCAGTCTATCGCTGTAGCTCGTGTTCGTGTGCCGACAGAATCGGTTATTGCTACATTTGCAGGCACAGTCTGTCCATCGGAGATTAAAGCGTGGCCTTTAATATTCAGAGTAGATCAACTACCATCAAAGCCTCTGCAGTGCAACAACTGTTGGCGTTATGGCCATACTGCAGGCGGTTGCAAATCCACTTTGCGGTGTTGCAAATGCGGTGAAGCACATAAAACACACTTATGCTCTGATCAAATTGTCAGATGTTGTCTTTGCGGCGGACTTCACTCAGCAAATTCTTTGTAATGTCCCTCTAGAGCGCATGAAATGAAACTTCTGGAGATTATTGACCGCGAACGTTGCTCGAGGCGTGAGGCAATTCAGGAAATTAAAGACAGAGCTCATGGGTATGCAGGTGTGTCGGCCCGTTCAGGAACACAATTAGATTCCACGATGTCTAAAACCATAATAACTGCTATAGAAGCAACCATGACCAAAATGGTGGATAGGATTGTGACAATAGTCACAGAATGCATATCCAATGTTCTAGCAGCTCAAAATTCTCAGACTGTGCAAACTGCTATGGTTTCTCCTACGGCACCTGGACATTCACTATCAGTGCAGCACTCATTAGCTGCAATGTCTTGTTCGCAAAATGAGTCTCTTTCCGCGTCACCTATGCAAAATTCCAACAAGTCAGACGAGGCTCATGATGCAGATATGGAAGAGACAGATACGCGAATTCTAAAACGCAATGGATTCCCGTTGTCAAACCCGTCATCACCTCGCCCACAAGCAAAATCAAAAAAGCAACAGCTAGGCTCTAAACCAAAGGAAAACATTTTGGGGCAGGCTGTTACTGCTGCCCGGATTACATAACCATAGGAAAGTTAAAAGTTCGTCAGTGGAACTGTAGATCTCTTCTTTCAGCTACTACAGATTTAGTTTATCTTTCTTTAAAACATAATCCAGTAATAATCGTTTTACAAGAAACTTGGCTTACAACTGAAAAACATTTTCACTTACAAAATTATCGATCATTCCGACAAGATCGCCAGTCAAGAGGTGGTGGGTTACTAATTCTAGTTTCTTCAAAATTTTGCCATAGGGCTAAGATTTCTTTTCAATATTCTAGTTTAGATTCAGAAATATTGGCTCTAGATTTTGAAATTCCAGGGTTCAGTCCGTTTACATTAGCGAATGTTTATTTCCCTCATGGTGTTCAGGACACCAGATCTCTAGACCACCTACTAGTTAATTGTCAAAATTCGGTTATTTTGGCTGGAGATTTTAATTCGCACCATGTATCGTGGGGTTACAAGACGGATCCCTGCGGCAAGCGTCTGTGGGATTGGCTTTCAGACAATAAACTTCACTGCATGAATTCTGGCTTACCAACTTTTGTACGTGCTCACAGTCAATCTGTGATAAATTTAACTTTTTCCAGCACTAGTGTTTTTATACTAAATTGGTCGACAATTGATGGTGGCACCTCTAGCGACCATATACCTATTGTTTTTGAGGTTAACTGCCGCTTAACTCTGCCGACATCTCAGTTGAGATCATGCGTAAATTGTAACCAGTTCCACTCATTTTTGATTTCGTCTCTTGAGTCAGTGGTTGAGTCTACGGAAGAGTTAAAATCGCAAACATTATGCCAGGCTATTGCATCCTGTCGTAAGAAGTGTGAATTCTTAGTACGTGCATCTAAAGGCAATGCATCAACAAAATGGTGGAATGCAGATTGTTCGCGCGGTTATAGAAGAAGAAAGGCTGCATGGAAGAAGCTCCTTCACAACCAGTGCCCCAAAAATTGGCATGATTATAAATTTTTTGCAGCTGCATTTAAACGCACAGTCGCACAAGCGAAAGATAATTATGATAATGAGTATTTCAATTACCTTTCACAATCTAATAACCGACGTGCACTTTTCAGGTTTCTAAAATCGCGGAAAAAGATTCCTGTCTCAGAAAATTACCCTCATGTGTTTCGACTCCTAAAGAAGCTCTTGGAACAGTAGAAAACATCGCTAAAGGTTTAGAAAAGCGTTTTTTGTCAACACTTCCCAAATACCCTATGTTTTTAGGCCCAATATATACGGTTAAGGATGTCCCTAAAATTACTTTTTCTCAGCTTTCTTCGATTTTAATGACGTTGCCAGCTGCTGCGCCTGGCCCTGACGGAGTAACGTCAAAAATGTCAAAAATCCTCTTTGAAGTGTCTCCAAATTCCTTGTTAGAATTGGTAAATTACTCAATTATTCATTCTTGGATACCTGGTGACTGGAAACTAGCCAAAGTGATTCCTTTACGGAAACACAATGGTGGTGGCTATACTTTGGAAAATATCAGGCCAATATCTTTAACATCAAACTTGGTAAAATTAATTGAAAGGGTCGTACTCAAACGGGTTACCGAGTTTGTCGAACAAAAACATATTCTTAGTCCCTGCCAAATCGGATTTTGAGCAAAATTTTCAATATGGAATGCACATACCGACCTTGAGAGTCGAATTCTTCTTGCGCGGCGCAAAAAAATGCATGCTGCATTGGTGACTCTAGATATAGAGAAGGCTTATGATAGTGTAGAGCCCCGAATTTTATTGCACAGATTAGAATCGCTATGTTTTCCACAATACTTAATTGATTGGATATCTACATTCCTACAAAACAGACAATTTTACTGTTCATTGAATGGAGTGCATTCTGGCAAATATCGACAAACCAGAGGTGTCCCTCAAGGGGCAGTTCTCTCGCCCGTGCTCTTTAACATTTTAATGAGTTCAATTCCCACTCATCAGGAGGTTCGCACGTATGTCTATGCGGATGACATCGCATTCTTTACGGCTGCACCTGACATTCAATCCCTCAACAGGCGCCTGCAATCGTACCTAAGCTCCCTTCAAAATTGGTTAGGTGACTTAAGATTTAAATTAAATGTTAAAAAGTGCGCGTTCCTTGTTTTCCAAATTCAGGATCCGGTAACTCTTGCTCTAACATTTAAGCAGGAAATGATTACTCAAGTTAAGTCTGAAATATCTAGGGATGATTTACGATGACCATCTGGCATGGAGGGATCTCATTGAACATGTTGCAGCGAAGGGGGCACGTGCTGTGGGTATGTTGCGCAGGTTAAGCAATCCAAGGTCTGGGATGCGGCGAGACGCACTTTTAATTATTTATGTTATGTATGTCCGCCCAATTATAGAATTTGGATCTTTGTTATTTTCTGGTTCACCTGCTTACAAAATTCGTCCGCTTGTTCTTTTACAGAGGGAAGCGCTTAGATTATGCCTTGGGCTCCCCAAATTTGTGGCTAATAATGTATTATACCTTGAAGCCCGAATACCACCGTTGTTAACTAGATTACAATTCTTGACTGTCCAGACGTATCTGAAAATATATGAATCACAATTCCACCGCTCCATATCAATTTTTTGTTGCGAGCCAGACTCCTTTTTTGGAGTCAGATGGCCTCGGTTTCATACCCCGCAGGTAATTCTAGTGCAAAATCTGTTACAACCTTTGCACGTAGTCCTTTCTAACATCCTTCCAACAAAAGTAAGTGCATCGTCGGTTCAAATTGTTTATGATGACATTTTCCCAAATAATGCAAAACACTTAGCACCTCACATTTTAAATGGATTATTAGAAGATCATTTACAAAGTCTTCCCGTTAGCATAACGATAGCAACGGATGCTTCTCAATTTAATGAAAAGGCCGGCGTTGGAATATACTGTCCGCTTTTAGACTGGGCTTTTTCAGTCCGTCTTCCGGATTTTACTCCAATTTTCCAGGCGGAGTTGCTGGCGGTGGTGCTTGCTCTGCGCAAACTAGACCCAACACACTCAACAGTGGCTGTAATTACAGACTCTTATTCTTTGTGCTTGTCGCTTTCTTCGAATATGGACTCGCCAATTTTAAGCACCTTTCTTTCTTTGCTCCCCTCACATTTGAGCCTCATGCATATAGTGTGGGTACCAGGACACAGCAATGTGACAGCCAATGAGGTTGCAGACAGACTAGCCAAAGATTTTCTGAACGGCCCTGTATTGCCCATCCTCCCGGCAACAGCGTACATAACAGCAGCACGATTTCGGCGGCGTGCCTTATTAAGCACGCAGTCTGGATCTATTTTATCCTCGTATGACTACCTGCACCTCAAGTATTCCTGGAATAGGAAATCATGTCAATCAAGGCAGACTGAGGTCTCTCTAACCAGGCTACGCTGTCGTATTCCGCCCCTAAATTTCTATATGCACAGGTCTGGTTTGGCGCTTTCTCCTGTCTGCGCATTCTGCGGGGAACCGGAAGCAATAGACCATTTCTTGATATTTTGCCGCCGTTTTACCATGATGAGAAAGCTGTACTTAGAGAAGCCGTTACAACAACTGGGTCTTAATTTGAGCAGCCAAATTTTATTATCGTTCGGTGCCACCATGCTTGGGTACAGCCACAGGTATGTTTTCAACGTCATTCAAAACTTCTTAATAGAAACAAAACGTCTACCTGGCTAATATGCTTTGAAGTTTTAATCTGTGCATATAAATCTTACTATTCTCCTACTGCGTGCGTTAGTATTTACTCTTATATATTTTGGTTTATCATATTTACATTTCCTTTTCTATTCCCTAGCATTTATTTTTTTTTTTCCGATGCAGTTATACATCTCAAAATCTAATATCTCTGCACCCCAATTCTTGGCCGATCCCCCTGTGTGGGTATGTGCCATCACATTAGAGGAGAACAACAACAACAACA